>JASCZW010006843.1:0-81017 GCA_034211315.2 Aedes japonicus | reverse complement strand
TTCCACGTATAGGCGATATATGTAACGGGTGGCAACTAAAATTTTGGAATTTCTTTCTCAAGCTGTCAAAAAAAGACAAACATAGTTGAAGAAGATCTGATTTATTCAAATAAAGATACATTGTCCATTGTTGAAAAAATTAGTGAACATTTGAAAACGGTCCGTAATCGGATGTTCAGCGAAGCTTCCGTTTGATGTCAGGAACAGGAGGCGTTGTATGCGGCCTCCAGTGTCAACTTTGCGAATGCATCTCTTGAACTTACCAATCAACTGTTTGCAATTCAGTGCCTCTCAGTTATTTTTGTACACCAAAGGAACTCAAAACCCCAGAAGAAATCTTCGATTGGGCGACACTGGAGGCAGATTTGTCGGGTTGTGGTTTTGGGTTACAAACGGGATCTGAATGGGTATTCCAGGAACGATTGTGTTTTTATGGCGTAAAGCGATGACGCTTTATCCAGTCAAAACACGTATTGTCCATCAGCATGATGTTTTTGTAGAAACGGGATCAAAATTTTCTTCAAACATTCGTTCTGGTAACATCTTGATTGATTGCCAAACCAGAGGGCTTGAACCATGGCTTAGAAATTCCTTTCTCGGAAATGGCAATGTACAGCATCACTTTCTGTTCAAACTTATGTTTAAACTTATATTTTATACATTAATTGTTATTTTATATATTCTCCGTGTGAGGAGTAACGATTATGATGTTGAAGAAGATGTTCGCTCATCACCATGAGGCACCAAGAGTGAACAACAATGTTTTTGGCTAGATTGAAAGATATGAAGAGAAAGTTTTTGATAGTTCCGCTAGTGTGCGGCAGGCTCGGAAACATAGCAGATGTTTTAGGAAAATTGAGCGAAAAGGGCATGTGTACAGTGGTACTCGAACCAACGACATTTTTGCCTAACATCCCCAGTCGGTGCGAATCAAAAACAAACCCAAAAAAGGAGAGAGTTCCTCTCCCATGTGCGCATCAGTAAACAGAGTGCACACAATAGATCGCTAGAATAACTATACAAGCCACAGTGGTACATGAGCGTCTTCCAACCTGTTGAAGTGGCGGACTTAGTCCGTGCTTTAACCTACCCCGCAGTAGGATGTTAGGCAAAAATGTCGTTGGTTCGAGTACCACTGTACACATGCCCTTTTCGCTCAATTTTCCTAAAACATCTGCTATGTTTCCGAGCCTGCCGCACACTAGCGGAACTATCAAAAACTTTCTCTTCATATCTTTCAATCTAGCCAAAAACATTGTTGTTCACTCTTGGTGCCTCATGGTGATGAGCGAACATCTTCTTCAACATTATATTTTATGTTCGGTGGTGTAGTAGAACTATCCGTTGAATAGTATCGATCGTTCCCGGGAATCTGCGTCTTCGAAAGAGGGAAGTAGCTTTCGTCGTCCAAAACAAAACTTTTTCCGGAATAATTTTTAATCAACCAACGGCATTAAGATTTCAGCGTTGAAATCTGTGCATCAGTATATTCCGGGGCTCGTGTCTTCTTTCGGCACTTTATTCCGACTCTTTTCAATGTTTTGCAGATGTACTGGTGAGAACAGTTGAACTTTTTTGCGGCATCCCGTTGGCTCAGTGAATCCTTGTTGAAGGCACGAGAAAGAGAACGAAGTCCTTTTGCGTCCATAATTTTGGCTGGTCTTCCACTACCTTGCCTGCGAGCAGTTGTTGGGATCTTAGGATATGGTAAACAGTCGAAGCCGCAACATTTTCGCTTTTAAAATGTTGTACCGTATACGTTTTGCCGAGATTTCTGTGCAGTTCGTAGAACTGTACAACGCGCTCGCGAAATACTTCTTGTTTCGACGGCATTTTGAGCAAAACTGAGCAAACATAAACAAAACAGAAAATACTAGCAGAAAGAGGAGAGAAAGAGCTAACGCATACACACTCTTATTTCTCTCTGAACTCGTTTGTTGTTGAGCATAGAGGCCTCGAAAAAATTCCAAAATTTTAATTGCCACCCGTTATGTGGCTGATGTTTTTTTGTGATATTTTGGATAAGACAAAGGAAATGATAATGCGGCGCTCTGCTGGTGATTCTGACGATTGTTGGTCTCCTCGTCCGGACTATGAGCCTGGTCTATGCCGATGTAGGAATATTGGCATATCCAAAACGTTAGATGTGGTTAGGGTTTTGGGGTCACGCGCTTGTCTTCAGGTGTGACAAGAGATGCGTTTTATCATTTGGCATGCTAGGAAATGCAACCTGTAAGTATCGAAGAAGGAACTTCTTCGGTTTTACCTGGATGATTTACCTTTACTGGGTAGCCTGGTTTCCGTTTCAGGATTATGATTATCACCCCGATAATCGAGACGACGAAGAAGGATAGGAGTCCAGTGGTTATGTGTAGTAGAACTAAGAAATTCTTAAATCTGTTCAATATTACTGACTGAAGTGTTTCGTTTTTCTAATTTGTCGAACATAAACTGATTCATTATTATTGAGAACTGCTTTTGACAAAACCTCTATTCTTTATAACTGAACAACTTCAAAAATGTCCCTGAATTGATTATTAAGTAATTGTATATTAAACAAAAAATCGTTGGCTATTATTTTCTAGTAGTTGTCGTTCTATTGTTTGTTAAGTTTGCTATTTTTCTCAGAGCTTCTGTTTGATGATCATTTACGTGGTTTGTCAAGTTATGGATTTTTTATTAAAGTTGATGATTGATTTGTATTTGTTGATTATTTTTTTCTATTAGTACATTAGTTTTCAAACTGTTATTTATAAAACTATAAGGGACAGCCCAATGGGGTTGTACGCAAAGTTGACGTAGGACTTCGTAACTATTTCGAAATAATCTACATATATATCTATGCATATACATGTACATCATATCGTGATATGACTACCAACTGAATCATAAATATTTCCCTCCAGATTTGATAATTTTGCCACGAGCTTGGCACGACTGCATTAAAAAGCCACTTGCTTGCGACAGCCGCTGAGTCATCATTCTAGCTGGTTGCTCGCCCGCGTACTTTTCTGCAGGGTACTTGCAACCGTCAGCTGTCAGAGCAGTATTGGCCCATTGCCGCTCTGCCCAGCTCTATGGCTGCCGAGCGAATGAAGAAAATTTGAAGGTGTCCCTGTTTTATATCGTGCACTGCTGCCTGTGAGACGTTCCTTACTTAAATTTGAAGTCTGTGATAGCAAAGTACTGTGTATTTGGTAAATTTACTATGAAAAAGCGGCATTATAAGACATCACCTTATATTTGTGTTAATTTCAATAGTTGAATGTTAAAAATCAATAGTTTTTAATATTTAAATCGAAGCGTAGAAAATGTTCCGATCGATTGGTGCAAACATTTTGACAATCAATCGTGGAATGACTTAGTTATTAACGTTCAAAACCTATATATTTTTCGTGACGCTCCAAATTTTCGCAATTCGAACGTGTACCCCAGTATTGAAAACACAGACGTAGTCCTACGTCAAAAGTCATTTTTTTATAAATCATTTATTTGTACTGGTTCAATCGAATCTACTTTTCAGAGCCAAGTTTTCATATTTATATACATCAATTATCTTAAAACTAACGTTAAGGGGATAGAACCGATTACTCGCGGCCGTTTCGAGGTTAATAGGAATAACAATTGAACGGATGGGAAGATGGGTGGGAATTTAAATTATATTTCACAAAGCATGTTTATTTTAAATTCAGATTTGGCTAAACACTTATAACTATACAACTTTTTGTTTTCTTTTGACTTGAACATTTTTAAGATAGAAATAAAAAACAAACAAAAACAGGTAAAAAAAAACTTATAGTAAACCTACAGGTTAAACTAACTACAATCTAAGGCTAATGTTAGTCAACAACACATAAATGAGTTTCATGTACTCCAGATCACGTACAGCCAAAACATCTCGAACCGGTACATTGGGTTGTCTACCTCGAGCCCGAAGGGAATCATAAAGCTCAGATCTGACTCCACGATGCTCAGCACATGACCAAATAATGTGATCTGCGTCCTGGTAATCTTGCCTACGTTCACAGAGATTGCTGTCGCTCAGTCCAGCACTGTATAAATGAGCGTTCAAAGAATAATGATTGGACATGAGGCGAGACATGAAGTTTCGACCCACATCCATACCTTCGCCACCTTTGGGATGATAGAATGTTGCCATCGCCCCAAATCTCCTTTACTCCATTTATACTGCCAGCTGACGAGTGGCTGTTGACGAAAATTCGCAAAAACTTCATTGAAGGCGATTTGTCGATCACAAATAACGCTTTCCATAGCGCCCACTTTTGCAAGCGAGTCCGCTTTCTCAATACCCAGAATTGAACAATGAGATGGGACCCATACAAAAGTGCTAATAAAATAACGCGAAGATAAAGCACTTTAAAGATCCTGTATTTTCATGCGAAAATTTGAGGAGTTCTTTACAGGCCTCACTGAGCGAATAGCCTCTACAGAACTGAGACTATCCGTGAAAATGCGGATACCATGCCTTGCTACGTCTATGCTACCTACTATCTACTTACAAGTATGACCGAAGAGGAGATGCAGAGGGTGACGGGAGTTCAGGGTGAAAGTTCGGAACGATGACGTCAGAATGGATAGTTCGGCTGTCGGAGTTAAGATCTGGGATCGTGTAGTAGACATAGCGGGTACATAGGAGACATAGAGTGAGTTAGTTGTCTTCTACACCTTGGTCAATTGGTTGTCCAAATTCTGTTGTTATGTTAGTATGTACGATTTGATGTTAGAGGTTAAGTTTTAAATAATATGAACTGTAGTGGATTGTTTCTCTAAAAACGAAAAGGTGAGATATGTCAGTGACATATCTGCAAAGTCGACGTAGGACTGCTTGTTGATGTGGAGGAATTGTAATAGAATTAATAAATATCTACTATATTTTGTTCAGTCTAAAGACTCATCAAACCATCTGTTATTAGTTTTAGTTTTCCACGAAAATTAATATAGTCAACTCTTTATAACTTTTGAAGTGGCCCTAAAAAGGGCCGTTTGGTATTCAGTTATTCGCTGTTCCTGGAATGATCCGAGTAGATTGTCGAGTACCGGTAATTGTCGAGTACCAGATGATGATTTGGTAGACAGTCGAATGGGTGGTCGTTGTTGTTGGTTCTGTTCCATGGAAGAAAAGCATATAATATTAGTCTTTAGGTGTTTTAGGAGCGTTAGTATTGTGTATGAAAATCTTGAATTCAACTCTTTAGAACTCTTCAAGTGGCCCTGAAAAGGGCCGTTTGGTATTTTGTCGTTTGTTGTTTATGGTCCGAGTAGTACAGACAATGGTCCAGTGCTAGGTGATGGTTGGTTGTCGAATGGGTCGATGTTGTCATTCCAGTTCATGTTCCACAATATCTGCTACCTGTTGATTTAATGGTTCGGGTGCTTCGAATGCAGTACAGACAACATAGGTCTATGATACGAAAAATATGAACAATAACGTCTGCACTCTACGCCGATATTTTTAACAAACGTTAAATCTATACAAGAACCACCCAGTGTGGTTGCTTCATTCCGAAGGTTTGCTAAAGTAAATTTTAAATGTTTTTGCATAAAATCTAGAAAAATCTATGTTTTCATGTTTGGAAACGTCAATGTTAAAGTCTCCGGTCAACACAACTGGCGTATCTTGCGCAGCATACCTGAACAACTTGCGAATCAAGAACAATTTTAAATTCTTGGTAGTTGTTCCTGGTGAAATGTACACCACAACCAGCAGAACTTCAGTGTCCATTACTGATATCTTAGCTGCACAAATGTCCTCAACGTTATCGACAACGCTGAACATCTCGTCATGATGTTCACTGAGCTGTTGGATCTTGTGGGTAGCAGCCATAGTGGTAGCCTTGTCCTGCTGATACATTGCTACACCCCCTACTCTCAAGTTGCAGCGTTTGAACTGAATGATGCAGTGGTAGCCTTCAATATCGACTAAGGAGTCATTGTCTAGCCAAGTCTCACTCAGTGCGAGGAATTCCACGCTTGTTAAAATCCGATCTGAGGCTATATCCATCACGTGAGCGTTCAAACTTTGAACATTGATGCTCATCAACGAGGTGGCAGAACCCTTGCTTTCCAAAACTTGGGATGGTTTATCCCAAAGTGTTTGTAATCGATGGTTTTCTAGACGCTGCAGCTCGTTCCTGAGGTCTACCATCTTAGGTGAGTTGCTACCTGTAGCATGATCGAGCTTAAAGGCATTGGTTGGGTTTGTTAAATACAGCACCTGGATTGACTGAACACGTGACAATCCAACATACACTAACTGCTGGGTAACCAGAGCTGCTGCTGCCACAGCTGAGTACTGCCTAGCCGGGTGCTGCCTAGCGGGATATTGCCACCACCAACTTCTCCCACCGGGAGATCCGCGCAGCTCCAATGCTGCCGAAAGAATGAGGCATTAGTTCAAAAATGGGTCTTTCATAAGCTCCCAGCTACTCGCTGATCTCGTTGTCCGCTCTGCTGTTTGCTGATTGGTTAATACGCTGATATGGTATTTTGGTGCGAGTGTGATATTCTTCATTTCCCGCTCATTTCTTCTACTGGTGATTCATATCGAAATAAATATGAAAACAATTTATATGTATATATGATAATTAATATGTATATAATTTTGTTAAATATTCTAATAATAATAAGAATTATTGTTATAATTTTAATAATAATGAAAATTATTGTTAGAAGAGTTTAAATCAGTAAAGATATTATCTTTCAAATGTCTTTACACATAGCTAGAATATCATGAGAATTTAATTTATTTCTTCTATATTCTGTTTCTTCTCTACAATAAATTAAATAAACTCTTTAGTTGGGAAAATTGTGTTGAAAAGGACCCTTTTTATTAATTGTTGGGGAGAGGGGGGTGTGGGGGGGTCTTCTCAGTAGCAAGATGGACTAAATTTTCTCCGGCCTCTTGGAGTAATGTCATGTTGATGTAACGCCATGTAGTGAAAATGTCGATTAGATCAAGATAAAATATTAATTTAACAAACTCTTTTATTGGGAAAATTGTTTTGGTCGCCCAGAAAGAACAGGTTGTGTTAATTATCGGGAGTACATAGGGATCAAATTGGCTTCTCGGTCTTCTCAAGTAGCAGGATGGCCTGAATGATTGGCAGGTAATCACCCTGTGAAATTTTCAGAACAGAGAAAATCGGGATTTACATATAGATAAGCAGCATCAGCTTCGGCCACTTTATCCGCTCTTGAAGTAACGCGAAGTAACATTACAACCATGCGTTGTAATGAAAATGTCGATTATCTTATGATAAAATAATATTTTAACAAACTCTTTAATTGGTAACATTGTTTTGTTCGCCCTGAAAAGGACGGGTTTTATTTAATTGTCGCGGGGCAACATGGTACACATTCGATATGTGCTTCTCGGTCTTCTCAAGTAGCAAGATGGCCTTAATTTTCTCCGGGCTCTTGAAGTAACACCATGTTGAAGTAACGCCATGTAGTGAAAATGTCGATTTGCATATTGTTTTGGTCGCCCTGAAAAGAACGGGTTGTATTTATTGTCGGGGAACATGGTACGCGATCAAATGTGCTTCTCGGTCTTCTCAAGTAGCAGGATGGCCTGAATAATTGGTAGGAAACCACCCTAAGAAATTGTCAGAACAGAGAAAATCAGGATTTACATATAGATTGACGCGGCTCGGCCATTTTATCCGGGCTCTTCAAGTTACGCCATGTTGAGACGGTGCGTTGTAATGCTATTTTCACTACTCGATTAGCTCATAAGATATTAATAAAACAAACTCTTTAATTTGGCAAATTGTTTTGTTCGCCCTGAAAAGGGCGGGTTTCCATCAATTGTCGGGGAACGCGATCGAAATTTGTATGTATGGCCTGAATATATGACAGGAATCCACTGTATGTACTGTCATCGTCATCTGCTTTTTAAGTCACGACCACTTGGTTTAGGGGATGGATGTGGGTCGAGACGTCATTCATGTCATATCTCGCCTCATGTCCAATCATTATTCTTTGAACGCTCATTTATACCGGGTTGGGCTGAGCGACAGCAATCTCTGTGAGTGTGGACAAGGCTATCAGGACGCAGATCACGTTATTTGGTCTTGTGCTGAACATCGTGGAGTCAGATCGGGGCTCTATGATTCCCTTCGGGCTCGAGGTAGACAACCCAATGTGCCAATTCGAGATATTTTGTCTGTACGTGTTTAGGAATACATGAAACTCATTTATGTATTTTTGACTAACATTAGCTTTAGATTGTAGTTAGTTTAAGTTTTTTTTCTGTGTATGTTTTTTTTTTCTTTTTAAAAAATGTTCAAGTCAAAAGAAAACCATAAGTTGTATAGTTATGTGTTTCAATAATTTAGAATTTAAATATAATTTGTTATGTGAACCATACTTTAAATTTCCACCCTCTTTCCCATCCGTAATTTGTAATCTCTATTAACCTCGAGACGGCCGCGCTTAATCGGTTTTATCCCCCTAACTTTAGTTTCAAGATAAATGATGTATAATAACATGAAAATTAGGCTCTGTAAAGTTGATTCGATTGAGCCTGTACAAAGTGATTAATTAAAAAAAGTCACGACAGGCTGGGCACTGCTGGCTACCGACTGCCAGCTGCTACTGCCACGACCAGTTGCTGGATACCGAGCGATGCTGCTGGGTGCTGCCCAGCACCGGGAGATCCGCGCAGCTCCAATGCTGCCGAACGAATGAGGCATTTGTTCGGAAATGTGTCTTTTATGATGGCATCGGGTACCATTGCATGAACAAAAGGGGGTATCAACTAAAGCAATGTGAATCAAATTCATTAAAAGGGGAGGGGAATCAGATGTTTCGTCAAACACTAGCGTGAAACAGAATCTACCTCTCGAGAACAAAGAATAAGAAGAAGAAGACGATGGGAGACGTCTCTTGCTTAGATTTGAAAACTGTGCTAGGAAATTTGGTTAATTTACTCTGCGAATTGAAATTATAAGACATCACCTTACATTTACGTTATTTTTAAAAAGTTAATGTTAAAAATCAATTAACTTGATTACTAAAACTGATACGTAGAATTATTTCCAATCGATTGGTGCAAACGATATGAAAATCGTTTATGCAATGACTTAGTAATTATCGCTCAAAATCTCCCAAACGACCCGTAACGCGGTCGATTTCAGAAATTTTAGAACGGCGCCCCAGTATAGAAATGAAAGACGTAGTCCTACGTCAAAACTTGTACGTCACGTGTGAAAACTATTAACAAGGAAAGAACGCAATTGTGCTGGAAACTCGCTCGTCTCGGGACTGTAATTCGTCCATACAGTCCACAATCACCATCACCATATCGCACAGGCTTCGTATCCACCCCGACGTAGCGTTAGCCCTCAGAATTCTAGACATATTTCTGTTTTGTGCCACCATGCATAGAAATTCACCCATTTCAATGCTTTAAATCTCCATTATTTACAGAAAGTTCTTCTGATGTTATGTTCAGCCCGTTTCCATGGTAGAGACAATAACTGAACCATGGATCATTTCATTCATCATTTGTTAACAACATTTATGGTTACCGACACTATTTCAAACCTGTAGATCCTTTTCTGGGCACGCAACCTAGAAATTTTACTGGCTGCATGAATGAAATATGCGAAAAACTAAATAACTTCAACTAGGCAGAATCTCATAAATAGTGCACTTTTCCTTCACCTATAATGCAAAATGAGCGTGGCGCTTCGCTACACTTTTAAGCAAATAAAACGATTTTCATGAATTATAATTGTCGGCAATTAATTTATTATTATCAACTAAATTGTTTATGCGTCGAAGTGCTTCGCTAATTCTACCCCGGCTTTGTTAATGCAATGAACGAAAGAGAAGAAAGGGGGTTGTGGGCACTGTAGAGTGTTAATATTGCAAGCCACCGTGAATAGTATGTACCGATTCTAATTAGTGGTTGGTGTGCGTTTCTATACTTTGATGTTGACGGTGAGGTTTGCAGCATTTAATGGTTATTTAAAGGGAGCTGCCTTATTACCTGCGCTTTGTTATGTATTTTGGATTGTTTTTTCGAACTGTGTTAAGGGCATTGAAGTTAGTATGTAAGTATTTTTCTCGACAGTATAAGTTCTAAGTCGTGCAATTTACAATCACTCCGTTTTTAAGTTAATTTTAATTATTTATCTTAACCAATTGTGAAACGAAAGCATGAGTTTTTCAATATTCATAATATTAAATTTTTCTCTACAATATAAAAGTACCAATCGGTTATATCGGATATATTCAATTTAGGTATTTTTTGATAACTAGAAATTAGAAGAAAAATTAGTAATCTCCATTCTCCAACTACCTTTGCTTATCTTTGACAGATACGCGTATTTCGTCTACAATGTGCAGACTTCTTCAGTGTCTCGTACTAATAACTCGACTGAAAGAAATCCTTCGCCACCTGTCGTATATATACTATTTTCTAAATACAAAACGTCAACCTATCATTATTTTGCTTATACCTATCTTATTATTATTTTGTTTATACCTACCCTGAGTCAAACACAAATGTACTTAATATCTACCTCACTTTTTCCATCTTTACCTATCCTACTTATTGTGTAGCAGTGGGTGCTCCGGTTTGTCGGGTTTGATGTCGTTTGGGTATTAAGTTGAAGAGCCATGTGTAACCGTTGCCTTGGTCTTTGTTTAGTAGATTTGTGTTCTGTTGTTTGTTTATTTCTAAGCTTTCTGCCACGTCTAATTTCCAGGGTGTAGATGTAGTCCGTAATATTGTGATGTCATTCGTCGTTATGTCGTGATTTTCCATGAAGATGTGTTCTGCGACTGTTGATTTGAAGTTATGTGAAATTGCTTTCTCGTTCTGTTTGACAGCCTTAGTCACCTCCGCTAGATGCTCCTTGAACCTTGTTGCCAAGTTTCTCTTTGTTTGACCTATGTACATATATTTTGCTGCAGTGTACACTTGATTCTGTATACCCCTGCTCTGCCTAATGTGTCTACCGAATCTTTGGTGGAGCCTAACATCGATGCTAATTGGTTGTGCCTACTAGAAAAAAACTAAGTCTAAACCAAATTCCCTAAGTCGTGTGCTTTTTTGTAATGTCTTTATCGAAGGGGACGGATACACGTTTCAGGGGTTCAGGTGAGTCTGAGAGGGTTGTTTCTGATTTCCTATGAAGATGTCTTTCCTTTTTGTTGATGATCGCTTGAATTGTCCTCTTATCGTACCCATTGAGTCTGGCAGTTTCGAAGATATATGCTAATTCTTTGGCTTTTCCAGTTTTATTGAGAGGAGGGGTCAACATCCGGTGGTTCATGTGGTGGAAAGTGGCCATTTTGTGCTGAAAAGAGTGGTTTGAAGTGTATGGGATGACTCTTTGGGTGTTTGTGGGTTTTCTGAAGATTTCAAACTCTACAATGAGTGACAATGATTCTCTCACTACTAGAAGGTCGAGAAATGCAAGTTTTCCATCCTGTTCTATTTCATGAGTGAACTTAATGTATTTGTGGAGATTGTTGATTTCTTGGAGAATTAGGGAGACATCAATATTTTTTCACTACGGCGAAGATGTCGTCGACGTATCTCCACCAACGAGTTGGGAGTAATCCTTTCGCTTTTAGGATTGTTTCCAAATTCGCTATAAACAGTTCACAGAAGAATGGGGATAGAGGATTTCCCATAGGGGCTTCTTTTAATTGTTTATAGAATGTTCCTCTGAAAGTGAAGTAGTTCTCTTCCATGCAAAGTCGAGTCAGCTTAAGGTACATCCGCACCTTTTGCTTCCATGTTGTGTCATCCCCTTGTTTCAAAAGCCAATCTTCTAGAAGGTTAATTGCGTCCTTGATCGGTACGCTAGGGAAAAGGGCCGTGACGTCGAAAGATACCATTACTTCATTTTAATTCATATGACCTGATGACTGTAGCTGTTGTACAAATTCCTGGGAGTTGCGAACTGAGCTTGTTGGAAATAGCTCGGAGATACCTTGAAATTCTTTAAGTAGCCATTTTGCTAGCTTATGGGCTGGAGATCCTACAGATGAAACAATCTCCCTCATTTCGTTTCCGGGTTTGTGGACTTTTGGGAGGCCTTTAATTCTGGGGAGGATGGGGTTTGGTTCACGAAGACGGAGTGCTGCATCCCTTAATACTGCTTTACACTCTTTTAATGTTTTGTCTACGTGTTTTATCATGTTTTTTAGGGGGTCTACCCGAAGCTGCCTATAAGGACCATTACTGATCTTAGAAGCCATCTGCTTGTCGTAGTCCTCCTTATCCATGATGACGACTCTGTTGCCTTTGTCTGCTTTTAGGTAAAAAACGTAACGATGTGAATTTCCTTCTCGTTGTTGTGTTTTTGTTTCTGTCCGTCCTTAATAATGTTCGAAGTGATAGTCCTGGCTGTGTTTTGTAAAGATGTCGGAAGACTGTTTTTAATTGCTGTCTCCACGTCGTTGATGACGATGAAGCTGTAATACTACCATCAATTGTAGCAAAGCAACTTTCCATAGCAGTGTAATAATCTGAAAAATGATTTGATCACGATTTTAATGATGTTTGTGATCGTTTGTGACCTGCGAATATGGGGAAGAGAATCTTCTACCAAAAGCAAGTTCACACTAACAGTACTAGAATCGAGCCCTCGATCTACAAAATAAACTCAAATGTTGCAATAAGGAGGAGGCAGTCCCTGAAGTCGTGATTTCATCCGTATGATGAAAAGGCTTATTTCCAACCACTACCAGCTTGAAGCACACCTCCATCGAATTAACCTCATCGATAGCAATCGCTTCCAGTTAGGAAACGGTTATGATGACATCGATCACCCAGTCTGGCAATGCACGGATAATGATGCCGCCGGAAGACAACTTTTGAATATTGTTGAGGCCTAAGGAAGGCAACCCAATGTTTCTATAGGACATTTTTTTGGGTCTCGTGACCTTTTCCGTCTGATTTCCGTTATGAAAGAAACGAAATGAAAATAATTTTTATTTTTGGGAAATACTTTTATTGATACTAAAAAATACTTTTATTGATCAGTATAGTCTTTCATAAGATCTTATGGGCACACTTGGTCCAACGAACTTCCAACTTTGGTGGTCCCATTACAGAAGTGAATTTCTGGAAGACCTGCAAAATACTCTTCTATGATGGCTATAACCTCTTCGTTCAATGAAAAATGCTTTCCACAAAGGAATTTCTTTGAGGTGTGAGAACAGCCAGAAGTCAGAGGGAGCTAAATCTGGCAAATAGGGTGGATGCTGGAACAATTCGTACCCCAATTCACTGATTTTCTCGATGGTTTCTTGAGATGTGTGAGCAGGTACACTGTCTTGATGAAAAATGATTTTTATCTTCGGCAAGTCGGGTATTTTTTCACAATTTTGTTGATCCAATTGGTCCAAAAGCTCACAATGATAACTAAGCCATTGTCTTACCAATTTGGAGATAATCAATCATTAAAATTTCTTTTGCATCCCAAAAAACTGACGATAACAGCTTCTTGGCCGAATTTTGGACACGAACTCACTTCGCAGCTTCGTGGAGGGTCTTGGACATTTAGCTATAACAGAGCCATTTAGCTCCTACTCCTTGCTACATCCATTGACTCGAGCTCCACCATACATTAAAGGAGAGATAACCGACATTGGAACATCAGTGGTGATCGACAACCCGATACTACACTTAACCAATCGCTTCTTTATTCTCCCGCCATTTTTGCTATAGAGCCAACGTGAATAGCGTAATGGCTCCGTTGATCGTATTCCAAGCACTTTCGTCACGACACATTCCTTAGACGACGTTAACTGGGCTGATATTTGCCCCGCTGATGGCAAGCATCTCGCTTCGCAATGGTCCGAATCGTGGGCTGTCAAAGACCATGTGCTCCGGTGTCTCTTGGACGTCTGCGCAGTCCAGACAGAAGGAATCGATGCAAGTATTGCCTGAAGTAACCATGCGCAGACAGAAACTGCGTTAGGAAGAAGTTTACCTCTCCGTGCTTCCTCTTCATCCAAATCGACAAATTCGGTATGAGCAAATGAGTCCATCGAGTGTTATCCCCGTGTCTCAATCTTGTTGCCATCCTCACAATCGACTCCGTTCTCTCACCATGCTTCCGAATACCTGCTGGTATTCTGCTTCCGCGTTACGGTACATCACGACTCGCATGGCCATGAGCCTGAATATACTGTTCA
Organism: Aedes japonicus; assembly: GCA_034211315.2. Classification (NCBI taxonomy): domain Eukaryota; kingdom Metazoa; phylum Arthropoda; class Insecta; order Diptera; family Culicidae; genus Aedes; species Aedes japonicus. The sequence goes on along the minus strand of JASCZW010006843.1, from coordinate 66,833 downwards.
ACTTCGCCCGGTTTCCCTTGGTTTCCAGAGCTGCGACCCAGGCTGGACATCCGTATCTCAGTATCGATGATGATACACTAGCCAGTAGACGCCGCTTGCTACTGCTAGGTCCGTAGCTATTCGGCATGATTCTGGGTATCGCATTCATGGATTTTGCTGCATAATCTACGTGACTGTTAGATACTTCAGCACGCGCTTCGAGGCTATGGCAAGCCCTCCAACGACGATTTCTGCTCGCTGACCGCTTTGTAGTTGCTGGCCATCAACACTTCCTTTCTATGGTTGGTTATTTGCAGCTGCGACCCCTGCATCCAGTTTTCAATTAAGCCGATTGCTTCGGTAGCTAACATTTCCACTTCTTCAAGTGTTTTGCTTTTCACTGATAATACGACGCCATCCACAAAGCCAACGGTCACTACGCCTTTGGTCAGCTTCACCGTCAGCACCCCGTTGTACATCACGTTCCAGCTAATGGGCCAAGGATGGAAACTCTCGCTGTTATGTTCATCGATTTCTGCCTCACGGAGGTCTCGTAGATCAGTACCTGGTTCTGAAAGTAACTCTTCAGAATTCTATACATGTAATCAAGGACCCTCATTCTGTGCAGCGACTGGCAAAAGCCTCCTCAGCTAGCGCTATTGGAGGCGTTTTAATGTCAATCGTACAGCGCACAGTTCGCCTCCTTCTCAACCACTGTCCGAATGGCATTCACCGTAGACTTTTCTTTCTGGAAACCGAATTGCATCCTCGACAGCCCGTATTGGCAAATCTCGTCTGCCTGTTAAGGAAGATCTTCTCCAGGAGTTTCCCAAGCACATTCAACAGGCATATTGGCCTATACAATGCTGGATCCCCCGAAAGGGTTTCCTGGCTTCGGCAACAACACTAGTTTCTGTATTTTTCACCTGTTCGGGAAATGGCCTTCCTCTAGACATTTCTGTAGCACTTCCCTGAACATTTTCGGGAACGCCTGAGTTGCCACTTTCAGAGCCACGTTGGGGGTTCCACCCGGTCCAGGTGCCTTCCTCACCCTAAGCCCTTTCGCCACTGCCACGAGCTCTTCGTTCGAAACTTGCATGCCCTTAACATTACTTCTCTCCTCTTTGTGTACGTGGCCACGTCTTTGGATCGTGCGTCGGGAAAAGTCAATCTACCATAATCTTCAATTTGACATAGCCCTGCAGCCATTGATGAGCCTGGTCGCTTGGAACACCACCCTATGCACCTCTATGTCTGCTGCGGTTATATCTCTCTGGACACGTCATATGGCTCTGAAACAACTACTAGGTTGCCTAAAAAGACCCTTTAATATCAAACACGAACACATTTTTTTGGCCAAATTCAGTTTTATTTCTCAATATACTGTCCTTTTAGGTCGATACAGCGAGTCCAGCGATTTTCTCGATTCCGCCAATACTATACCATGGATTTGGTCCATTTTGAGACCGGGACACGGTGGAATGGTGGATTCCAAGCCTTTTGCCGATCCATCTGTGCGAATGACCAGGATTATCGATCACCGCGCCCAAGATTTGCTGGCGTACCTCTTCTTGTTTCGAATGCATCTTGACAACTACTTGACAGATCGCAATTTTGCACACATAAACATAACACTCTTCACTAGTTTTACCCAAAATTTCATGATTTTTACCCACGCGAAAGTGTTTGACGTCAAAGTTACACCAAAAACAAAGTGTCGTATTTTTCCGAGTCTTATCTTTATTTGTCTATCAAAAGATAATGTTGAAATGAAGGATTCAGTGTACATTTTGAAAGAATTTATGCTTCTCTGCATTTTTAGGAATTGTTTTTAAGTTAACCGACTTCTTAGCTTATGGATATTTTGCCGAACAGATTAAGTGTGTAGTGTTTAGGACACCCCTTAACGCTTAGACCGTTTGATGTGTATCCCGATTTACAGGGAGCATTCAGTTCTGTTTTATTTAACACGCAGAATACTTATCTGTCACTGATAACAATTCAGTACAACACCCAAAATTACTTGTTACCGTTTTTGTCCGGTTTGATAAATAGTGTCAGCAACTCACACTACTTTTCATATTTATCCACATAGTTTATAAATAACCTGTCATCACAAAAAATCCCCAGAAATAAAACATTTCCATCAAAAGCTTCCAGCAGCATTGCATTGTCTGGAAATGCGAAAATAATTGAGCCAATTGAGCGTTGAATTCCAAAGCGCTGTAATTCACAAATAGAGCCACTTTATTGTTAGCCGACAGAGTAATGCACGCTGCAGAAAAAGCAGCATAAGATCAACAACAACAACAACAACAACAGCAGCAAAGCATTTTCACCCTGATGAACAAAATTCCCGAAAATTTGATTGTCGGCATTTTAACTGACCAGTTGCCGGAAATTAAAACTGAAATGAGAAATGAAAAGCTGCTGTTGCTGTTATTGCTATCGCTGAAGGTGGTGGCGTCGTTGGAGGCCATCCGGTTAGGCTACAAGCGCTCTTACTAAATGCACCCGCGTAGTTTACGCGGATGTGCGGGAAAAATCTGTTTATCGCCACGCTGGAAAAAGCATACATGCTGTGGCACTCGCCATGGGCTCACCCGCTCCGTCCATTCGGTCTAGATCTGAGCGTGTTTAAACCATTCCCGTGGTCAATTTGGGGGGAGAGAAAAAATCCTGTGAAAACCACTGCTATATTCACTCAGGCTCGCACGGATGGTGTTGACTGTTGTATAGTGCATTAATCGAATTTCAACGAGAACATTATGCTCAGTACCGTCGACCGCAGAAATATTCAATTTTTCACTCATGACGTTGTTTTTGTTCCGTTTTTGCAAATGAGTTTCTTGTTACTGTTGTTTAACCGGTGTGGTGACAGATCTGGCTCATGCAGGTGGAAGATGATGCTGGCTGTTATCACTCACTGGATATGGTTCAGAGGGTTTGCAATTGGAAATCGACTTTATTATGGACCTGAACATTCGATCGATCAATGCTTGTTTTGTGTGAGAATACTAAGGGGTATTGGTATCACATACAAATTGCTTTTACACAATCACCGAGGTTTTTTTTTCACCGAACAGACTAAACACACCATTGATTGATATAACACAGAAATTGGGAATGCGAAACCTATCGTAGAGTAAGGTGGGGCAAAAGTTCGACCTTAGTGGAATTTTATTTTTCAATTTTTTGTTTAATAAAGTTACAACAAATTAAGCATACTGATTTATTCAACAACTGTTTATCTCTCTTCGAAAAAAGTACAAGTTCAATGAAATTACGATGTTAAAAATAATATTTCGAAACAACCTTCGAAACCTTCGAATGAGGTGGGGCAAAAGTTTGACCTTTCATGGTGCAGCTGATATAGTCACGTGTTCAAATTTAGTGTTTCTCAATCTTTGCTTTCTTCTTAGCAGGCTGCGATTCGTTGAAAAGTTTCTTGCGTTTAGATGTTTTTGACAGTTTTTGTGCTTGCTCCATAGCTTTCAGTTCCAATTTTTCCTTGAATTGTGTGCTGGTAATAACTTCAGATCTCTGGCCTCTCTTCCGTCTTTGCTGCGGCTCTACTCGTTTTGGCAGGGGCCTGATTTTTGCAATGGAAACCGGTTCTGACGGCTCAGAGCACGATTGTACGTCCATCGATGAACAATTATCAGAGCACACTGTCTCTAGTGATTCCAGGATGTTCCGGAGAGAAACCAAAAGCGGTTTGAATTTCACACTGCAATCCTTGCTGCACTCCGCATGTTGGTTGGAAGCACCGGAGCATGTCAAAGTAGCATCGGACGATTTCGTATTCGGTAGTTCAGGAGGATCAGCTATCTGTTGAAGTGGCATAGTCGGATTAACCCTCAATGGCTGGTTATCGACTTTTGAAGCGGTGTTTCGTTTTGCTGGTCTCTTCACGTGGATTGAAGAACTTTGGGGCAATTCCGCAGATGACTCTACGAATACAGCCGATGGCGAAGAACGTCCAGTTGCTTCTGTACTACTGGTGGTAGTGGGTTCCGGGTCAACATTTTCAATGCTCGACTGATCAATATTCGTCACTTCACTTGGGGCAAAATCTTGATCTGTAAACACTCCAGGATTGATTGGAACGATGCCGCACATCCTGAAAGCATTGATCGCTTTTTCGATTGTTGCACATCTGCAGTAAGCTATCCCAAACAGTTCAGCCACTTGATACTGCGTGATAACTCTTCCAGGATGGGACACAAGCCAATTATTGCACGCTTCGGCATATTTGGTTTTCAGGGCTTGAAAGAAACAGCGATCTAACGGTTGGACTTTGTGACTACTGTGTGGGGAATAGACAGCAAAATAATTCCATTTTCTCGACAGTAGAGAACAGTTTCCAACGATTGATGTGTGCTGTGATTGTCTAAAATGAGCAAGACCGGGTTCTCCTTCGTTGCGTTAGTGTGCTTCTGAAAATGCTGTATCCATTGAAAGAAAAGATCCGAGTTTATGTATCCCGAATCAGAAACGAACATTTCGGTTCCTGGAGGTGCCCCATTGAGAAGCTCCGGCTTTTGACGTTTTCTTTTGAAGATCAGAACCGGTGGCAAATAACTTCCCACAGCACTCATAGCGCAAACTGCTGTGGTGAGCTCTCCTCTCTCAGCCGAGCTTATTTTACCTACCGCTTTCTTTCCGGATGTAGAGACGACCTTCGGGACAATATTCGGTACTGTAGACATTCCTGTTTCGTCCATATTGTAGATCCGACCTGGTCTGAAGCTATACTTTGTTGTCACTTCGGTCAAATTGTCGAAAAAATTTGGTCATTTGCACCCGGTTAAAACACATCATCCTCGCAAGACTAGTTTGCTGAGGAGTTCGCAGTGACAATCTGTGTCTACGCATGAAGGAGATCGTCCACTCTTTACCAGCTATCTTTGACTCCGTATTGAATCCATGTGTGACCTTATTTGCCTCGGCGTACTGGAATACCGCTCTTCGGAGGTCGATTAACGATAATCCGTAGAATGCGTCATCGAGATTCTTGCAATGTCCAGCTAGTTCTTCTTCTTGATCTGGAGTAAAGATTGATCTAAACCGACCAAGCTTTTGCGCTCCGTAGCCCTAAAACCGGAACAGAATAAATTAAACTAAGATTAATAAATAAAAAAAAGTTTGATTTATTTACCTTCTTCAGCCTCTTACGCAATGCAGCTTCCGTAATTCCGAGACTTTTGGCAATAGCGAGTTTAGATTCGCCATTGGCAAGCCTTTGTTGGGCGACTTCCAGCATATCGGAAGTACATACCTTCCGCTCCGATTTTCTTTTGTAGACCCTGTATGATTATACGTAAGGAAGCAAGTACATGATTATTCTGATTCGAACTTTTGCCCCACTATGGATTCTCAAGAACTATTTACATCTGAATGTGAGCTGTCAAAATTCCTACGAATCCATACCAGTGTTGCCAATTTTTCGGTACTCTGTGTATAAAAAACTGCAAAACAAACTTTTACCCCACTCGAACTTTTCCCCCACCTTACTCTACAGGTTATTTTTGTTGACTGTAATTTTTGAGTTTTTTTTCTTGATGATTTTTCGTCAATGTTGAAGCATTCTGCATCAAGAAATTGTCATCGTTAAATCGCGTTCGCAAAGCATTGAATTTGTTCGCAGTCTTTGTAGAATTCATATTTTGACCTGATGCAAATTATGAAATTTTTGCTCGCCTGTTCTTAATCGATTTTTAAACAGGTTCTCGGAATTTTGCCATACATTACTTTTCCAAATAATGTAACAAATGCTGTTATCCCTTCAAGTTATAAGAGTCTAATAACTAAGCTCAATCAAATCTTCAGGTCAATTTTTCCGTTCGGTTTGTCCAGCTGACAATTTCGCCGTATGGAGTTTTTTTGTCAGCAAGTCCCACCTGGATGTTCCGGAGAAGTTCCGAAAGAAGATGGTCGACAAATTTACCAAGAGGTACTTGGTGTGGCAGGTGATCTGTAGGTGCGGCAAATTCAGCAAGCCGTGACGCCATCAACGTTCAAATATATAAAGAAAAATGCTTCAAAGCAATAAAAGAGTGTGGAAAAGCCGGAAGTCACGAAAGAGTCAGCAGAACAGAACAAAGTTGCCTAGTGCGGCGGCGCCGGTGACTTGCTCGTTGCATCAATGCAAATGGATATCGTGTGAATTCTGCTAAGTACCCATTATATTTTTCAAACAGTCTCTAAGCACTGTTGAATACGCCACCTTTCATTTTTTAATGTAAAGTTTCCCGCCGTGTTGTATTTTCTGTTTTCTATTTGTTTCACCTCACGGTTTTGGTTGTCCCTTTTTGGTGTTATTAGTAATTCTACAGAGCGCAGTTCCTCTGGATGGATCCTCGCGTTAAACTGGCCGGTTTGTCATGCCGCGGGAGCTCAGTGGGGATTATTCGTCAATGGCTCAAGGCTAGGAGTCGGTTCCGTTGAGGAAGTGTCACATCAGGTAGTTTTTCCTCCAGCTGCAGCAGATCGTGTGCCTGGTGGTCACATTGATCATTTTACTATTCACATTAGGTTCGTAGTTGCGGCGCGCATTGGGATCATCCTTGCCTTGGATCCATCCTAATAACATGGAAGGACATTACGGGAAATAAAGCCATCATACATTTATTATCTTTTTTATGTTGTTATATGATAGTATATAATTGCATATGCAATATTATTGTACACTTCTAGTGTTGCAAAGCCTTGTCAAATATCCGTTGGTGTTTTATGTAAGGTTTGAGTACTTGAATTAAGAGTGGTAACTTGGAGTTATATACTCTTATACGTCAATAGAATGAAATAAAATGCAGTATTAAAGTAACACAATGTTGTAGCAGCAATCCAAGAAATCAGATACGTATTCTTTCATCCCCCGTTCTTCTACTTTAAGACATTCTTCTCTTTTCAGAGAGCGAGTAATGGCGCTATAACCATAAGCCATATAGGGCTAGGACTTTTGTTAATGCTTAGGTCCCAGCCGTTTGACGAGAAATGGAGCATCACATAACCTTTTTAGATTAGATGCTCCCAACGACTATTTTTTTAATACTTTGTTTTTTGTTTGTTCTGTGCACCAAACAGGGCTTTCTGTTCAACTATTCTCTCCGACTATTCATTTCCCTTTTCTTTTGATATTTACTGAAAACTACGTGGGTTCCCCATGTCTTCTTAAGGTAGATACCAAATCCTCCCTATCTCCAACGGTTGCATGGACGTGGCCAGGTGAGCGATCGAGGAGTGTCTTCGTGGAGATTATTGTGTGAAGAAACGTATCAGTTATTTGATCCGTTTTATGGTGACATGCAATGTCTTCAACGAATTATTCCTCATCGTAGCTCCATCCACGAGGTGTGCAAACGTCAATGCTAATGCTAATGCTAAAGGAGAAAATCCGCCAACTCGCCTGAACTTTGCCTAGTAGAAAATTGTTGGACGATAATGATAACGACAAGGATTTGAAGTAAGAATGGATGAAAGTGTGTTAGAAAGATGGTGCAAGTGTAACACAGGATTGTGTGGGTAGCGTTAGCAAAAAGTGTTGAATTAACGTAAAGATGTCGAAACAAAGGAGCCGTCATCCTTTTATTGCACACTGGAAAAAGCATAAAGGGGTCGTCTTCGAATGCTCTAGGTTCGAAGAAGTGCGCAAGGGATATGCGCAGCGCGACAGTCGACATTGTTGTCGAAGAGATGTGCCACGAAAAAGATACATGGAACGCTATCGATAGGGTAATAACGGAAACTGGCACTGGCTAGAGCCACTGCAAGTCAGCACAAAGCAATCAATGAGTGGTTTGGGGTCGTCAGAGCGTCCTGGAAGTCAGACTCCGCTTAGAATCGCCGGCCCGACTTCGGAACCCTATGAAAACTGATCGGTTCTGGAGAAATTCCTGCGCCAGGAACCCTCACTGCACTAGTTTCGCTGGATCGCTGGGAATCGCTGGACTCACTTCGGCACCCTACTGGTCAGTTGGAGTGAGCAGCAATAGCAGAGGAATCGGTTTCGGAGAAAGTCACGCCACCGGGGAACTCTTCGTCGGCGTTGGGTAGACAAACCGTCGTGGACTACTCGAGACGACTGCGTCAGGAGGTGGGAGCTAAATAGCTCAGTAAGTGTGCGCTAAATGGCGCGGGTGTCTAACGATGGTGACCCTGACTGAGACCACGTCATGACGGTCGGCTTCTCCACATCGGTACACGTCTCGATGGAAACATGAAATAGCCTCCAGCAAGAGCTGAGAAAATAAGAAATGTCATGTCATCGTGGTCCCGGGGGAAGAAATGAAGCGGAGAATAAGGATTGCTTTTAGTGGTTGGGCACTAAATCATCGTTCAAGTGAGTCTCACACCCAGAACCCACTACAGACCAGGCTTTTGAAGTGTTTTAAACTTTACAAAAAACACCAGGGACGAACAGGAACAACCCTGGGGTATACGCTCCCAGACGTTCCAACCTGAGTCCTGGCCCTGGTTTTCTCGATCGGAGGTAGGTCCATACGACGCGAGGTTCGGTAGGTATTGTAAGTGTTTGGGCAGAGAGATCGCGGACGATCTGGACCGCGAATTAAAAGACACCCCGAGCCCTGATTGGATCCCGGAGCATCTCGATCGAATCAGCGTCAGGTCGGTGGAACTTACTACTGAAAAGCTCCAGTACACAGATAGAAAGTAACATTTAATTGTCTAATGCACATAAAGAGAAAGCTAGATTTGACGGAAATAAATGGGATTTTACATGTAAATTTAACCCTGATATCGCTGGAATCAGATTTGTTGTATGGAAGAATGCAAACAATAACGTTGTTAACATTTGCTTGGGCTTAAACTTGAACGAGGGGAAGTTTTACGCGTTTGTTAAAATTCATTATTTTTTTTCAAAGTAGTTAGAAATAGTGGGTGCGTAATGCACACTAGCCCCTCCCTGAAATAATGCCGAAAAGAAAAGTCAGAGAGGGCCAGACTTGAAACACGGATGGGTTTTAAGTGGGTCGATGAGTTGGCACAGCAAATTTGTAGTTATAGAGCGATGCTGAAACGATTCTATTCTAGAACTCTGATATTAAAGGATGAACAACATTGTACACAGCGAATAAAGGTTTCAAAGACCTTGCTGATGCAACAGCGAAGCGATATTTCACGATAGTTTTGAGCAAGGTTCATTTACTGCTTTATGGGTTAGCACAATTGACACAGTCTCCAAATTACAGGGAACCTTCTCTCTCTTTTAACGATCGGTTTTTTTTCCTCTGTTCGGGACATAAACCACTGCGACCAGTAATTTGATCTATTGTAATATATCCCGTATCCTTTGTTTAGTGCATGTCGAGTAACTTCATCACTATTGAGAAATGATGAAGTATTCGGTGTTGTTACAGTTGTCATTGCTTGTTGTTGGCAATGAATTAAGTTCGATTGAAAGTTTCCGCTATTTAAACCCTTTGAGAAGTGAGAGCACTCCTCACAGGCGCGCCATTGCAAACAAAACCAACACTGACTCCGATATCGACCATGCATCAGAACCCTAGTCCTTACCAATTCAAATTATAGAACATCAAATAGTAAATGAGAATTCACATAAATGAAGACTAACCATGTTTTCCTTATTCCAAGCTCATTCTCGGTGGTGCAACCCGAGTATTGTCACTTTTCACAAGACATAAAATGTAATAAGGACTATTATACGTCCCATTGACTACAAAAAGAACGAATATGTTCCCTAGTTTGAATTAATTAAGGCTAGGGTTCGGTGGTAGATCTACTACCCCGTAACGCACCACGAAAAGGCGATCTACCTGCGTTACGGATCAACGTAACGATCGGTTAAATATGCTGCATATCGAAACAGCATGGCAGCGTCAACAAAACTTAAGAAGAGATGGTGGAATTCCATCTACTCCAGGACCTTTTGAAAAATCAAGGTCGCTCCATATTTTCATGAAGTGATCCGGCAAGAAACAAAGCGCTAGGAAGTACATAATTGAACTTCCGTATGTTTTCGAAGCTAGTTGATACCGATGGCGCAATTATGCTATAAACTGATTCGGAAGAAGCACGCAAGCAAGTTCGCAGCATCGACAGGGGTGCTAGCGGTGATCCCGTGGAATTCAACTGTGTTAGGAATACTTTCACAAAATCGTTGGAACTTCGCAAAGGCATCTGGGTTTTGCTTCAGGTTCGCTTGCAATTGCCAGTGCGTTCCATCATATCTGGACCATAGTAGTACGTTGTATCTCGTTTCAATCAATCGGAGATTATTTTGAGTTTCGTTGGTTCTGGCCTTGTAATCCTCCGTCGGAGAGGAACACGCGCATAGACAAATTCATACAGTTGGACGTTGAATTGGTCGGAAATAGCATCGACGGAATCACCCTCCAAAGTCTGTTGGCAATTAATAGTAGCCAATACGATTATTCATGGAATCGAAATCGCAGAGCCTGAAGTTCAATTCAGGTGGATATCATAATCGAGGTACACTCGGTGAATTTCAGTATGTGTCCAGTTTCAAGATAAATGGATTGTGATACTGATAGATGCCCAAGAAAGGAACACAAGGCTCAAGTAGGTTGATAGCATCGGGATCGGTGGTGAAGGCTAAGTCCAAGAGCTTTCTATTTGAATTTACAAGTGAATTAACTTGAAGTTCCAGTTCCTGCTCCGTAGATGTATTCGATGGTTAATAACCGTTCATATCCTCGTCGAGATTCCAGTTCAGAAACGGGAGTTTGTAGTCGCCCAGTTCCAAGATGATAAAGGGTGATACGGTCAAAATTTGGTCAAGGGAAAACGCGTGTAAATCGGTGAAATCGTTTATTTAAAAATCAAATTAAATTTCTTTTTCAAGTTCAATTAGTATAAAATTCAGGAAAAATATTCAGTTAGGCTTCCGCTTTTCCAAATCCGAATTGCCGGGCCTTACGCTTGACCCCGCCATCAGATTTTGTACAGCCACCTTGTCCACCTTCTTCGCCGCAGAAAGCCAGTTTGCCTTGAACTGCTGCTCGTCCTTAGCAGTTTTTTTGGTCTTCTTTAGGTTCCGCTTGACAATAGCCCAGTATTTCTCAATTGGGCGGAGCTCTGGCGTGTTGGGAGTGGTTCTTGTCCTTGGGAACCACCTGCACGTTGTTGGTGGCGTACCACTCCATGGCCTTTTTACCGTAATGGCAAGATGCCAAATCCGGCCAAAACAGTACGGAACAACCGTGTTTCTTCAGGAAAGGCAGCAGACGTTTATTCAAACACTCTTTCACGTAAATTTCTTGGTTGACAGTCCCGGAAGCTATGAAAATGCTGCTTTTCAAGCCACAGGTACAGATGGTTTGCCAAACCAGATATTTCTTTGCGAACTTTGACAGTTTCGTGTGCTTGAAAATATCTGCTACCTTTCCCTTCCTTTTGCCGTATAAAACTCCTGTCCCGGAAGCTGCTTGTAGTCGGCTTTGACGTAGGTTTCGTCGTCCATTACCACGCAGTCAAACTTCGTCAGCATCGTCGTGTACAGCCTCCGGGATCGCGCTTGGCCGTCGTATTTTGTTTATCATCGCGATTTGGAGTCACTACCTTCTTGTAAGTCGATAGTCCGGCTCGTTTTTTGCTCGATGCACGGTTGTAGACGATACACCCAGCTTATTTGCGGCATCTCGGAGAGATAGGTTAGGGTTTCGCTTGAAACTACCGGCAACTCTCTTTGTCGTCTCAGCGGCTTCCGGTTTTCGATTTCCCGATCCAGACTTCCTGGCTGTCGACAAACGTTCCCCAAACACTTTAATTACATTTGTAACGGTTGATTTGGCAACTTTTAGCGATTTTGCCAACTTTGCGTGCGAGTAGCTCGGATTTTCGCGATGCGCGAGCAAAATTTGATACGCTGCTCTTCTTGCTTGGACGGCATTTTGACAACTGAAGAGTGAATTCCAAAATCAAAATAGAGACAACATTCTACACACACACACCTTCAAAATGACCTTCAAGTGAGACTTGTATAAATTCGGGCTGGAGAGAGGACGGACATAGATTTCGGTGAAGAATAGCGACCGGTGCTTCAGGTTAATGTTCGCTGTTACTTGCTCCAGATGGCCGCAATCCTAGAGCGTGACAGATTTACATGAACGGTTAACCTCTACCGCAAAAGTACGCCACCACCTCTGGAGAGCTGACTGGTGGATTGATTACGGTTGCAGCGGATATGATAAACCATCGATAGCTCACAGCCTTGAACGTTCGCTCGAAGCCAAGCTTCTGTTAGAACCAGAACGTCATAATCACATGATGAAAGCATGAAACGGAGTTGAAAAATCTTTATGCGTAGTCTTCTCACGTTTTGGTACTAAATGACGAAGACAGAATCCATACGACTGCCTTGGCGTGCGCACATATTGTTGCTAACCTGACCGGGCAATGTGCTGGAAGCCAGGGAACGATCAGGTAGCGGATGCTAATGCTGATTGAATAAGGTGTGGCCCAACCAGACTTTTCCCGGAATACGTTTCATCAACCGGCGCACACTATTCTCATCCATCATTTTGGCAATCTTATTCTGACTTGGTTCTCAATTCATTGATGCTTTTGATGACACTGCCATTAACCTTCAGTTTCCTCTAGCCTAAAATCTCTCTATCGATCTGAGCTGGGGACAGTTTGGTGGGATGACTTTTTTTTTGGTATAAACTGAATCCTGTTGGTTTCATACCACTGTATCACTGTTTTACTGTAATGACAGCTTGCAAGATCTGGCCAAAATATGACAGGTTCATTGTGGGATCTGATGAATGGAAATATTTGCTTTTGGAGACATTCCGTTCTGTACAGCTCTGAATTAAAGGTCTTATCAGTGATGAAAACCTTGGTCTTCATACCGCAGCTATAGATGCCTTGCCATGTATTTACGAACAAATTTATCTGCAAACATAATCTTGAATTTCGCAGGAACATCTCCCCGAGTCAAGTAAAATTTTTGTCCCGGTAGCTCTTTGGAATCGGCCTTTACATAGGTTTCATCATCCATGAGGAGACAGCCATTGAATTTTTCCAACACATGATCATACAGTTTTCTTACACGGATTCTGGCCACATTGTTCTGCTTTTGATCCCCATTTGATTGTCTACAGGCACGCTATGACGTGAATCCTTCCCGGAAACGAATCCGTTGCATGGCACTGCGTGCGGCGTGAAACTTTTTGCCCAAATCGCGGTCTGAGATGTTGGGGTTTGCCTTAATGTTCTTGATGACATTGTTCCGCAGTTGACGGTTGACAGTCCTCGCCCGACGCTTGTTTTGAGGCTTGTGATCCGTCGACATAGTTTCTCTATTGTTTTACAAAACCCGCCACACGGTATTTCGGGGAAAACCAACACTTTAGCAAGTTTTGACCCAGACCACGAAGGGGTTTCGAAATGATTGCGCACAATTATTTTTCATCTCTTTTCCATTTTGTATTTCTCTGAAACACTTTCGAACTGCACCGCGAAACAAAACTACTGAAGTTGTCATTGTTATACGGCCGTTATACGCATAACTGTCCCATGTTCTATGGGATTCCTTATATACATAGGACAGTTATGCTTATAACGGCAGTATAGGGAACACATAGGAAGTCGTAGTTTACAAATCTAGTGAATCATTCACTTGTTTGAATAGAACATAATTTTTTTATATGATTTGAAGGTAAAATAAGCGGATGAGTTATTTTAGATACAGTCATTAATGTCGATTTTAGAGACAAAAGTATGCATCCACCAAATTGTCAAGATTTTCGTCCCATCCAAAATATGGGGTAGTTATCAAGCGTAAATTAAAGAAAGGTGTCAAAATAATCAAATCACCGTCTGGTTTGGAGAAATGATGGAACAAGATGGCAGATAAGGTGAACAGTATTACTGTGCAAGATATGAAGGGTGGAATTCAGTGAACAGTGAAAAAAAAAAAACAATTGAAAAGGTGACGGCTGATTTTTCTTTTACTTTTCACTTAAAGTTATGAAAAAGCTCAAAATTTGTACACTGAGACTTTTTGATCGTTATTTCTTCTCGGATAAATCATCCGTTTTGTGCGATAAAATTTGAAATGAAATAGACTCTAGAACTATGTGAGTGAACCTCAGAAGATAAAATCCATTACGAATAAAACTTAAACTTAGAGCCACTAGATGTCCACATGAGAGATCCGAAACAATCGTTGATATGTGCTTGTGCTGAATTTGGTTTTAATCACTCTTACGAAACGTCTCAATAATGAATAAAGACTTTTGATTAAAATTACAACTCCGAGCCACTTAGTAAGCTTTCAGAAAGTTTGTAGTTACCGACAAAGGCCAAGTTCAGCAACTACTGATCTTTCGAGAGACATTTGCAATCCATATCTCTGCAAATGTTTATAATACTTAATCAACACCAAGGATTAAATGCTGTTAAAACCGCGAAAAAAAAAACAAACGCATTTGCCAGAAAACGCTTTTGGAACATCAGCTTGAATACAATATACCTATGTAAACAGTGCTGAACAACATTGATAGTTAAAAAGGCTTATTCGCGAACCGATTCCCTTCGGAACCAACAACAGCAATGGTGACATATCCGCACATACACAACTGCGTGCGTATGAAAAGCAACATGACCGATTAAATGCATTATCCAGGCACAATCACAACATCCGGCCGTGCTAATGTGGACATAATGAAAGTAATTAAAAACCAGTATGATTTAAATTTTCAAAATTGATTTGTATGCTCCACCACCCCATTTAATCCGGCAGTTAAGTTGCATGATCTCGGCCAGGGTTTAGAATTTTGAACCCCACCTAACGGTCAACTGGTCGAAGCAGGCCACGGAAAATGGGGTGCAAGTGAGCGAAACCAGTCGCTTGACACAGCTAGCGGTCACGTGCTCAGGATGTTAGTGTAACGGGTTAACTACTACTGATTGTAATGAGTGGTTGCGAGGGCTTCAGTAGATGATTTTAGTTTTCACAATCCGAGACAAGTGGCCGGACGCAGTGTTCATCAATCAACTTGTTTGATTACTTCTGAGGTAGAGTAATCACTTTTCATGGTTGATTTACAAATAGAGTTATGATGAATTAGAGTTTTATTGTATTTGATTGAACTATGTTATTTCGACATACCTGTTGAAAATCCATCATTTCTTAAATTATAAATGACAATTACAAACGTGAACAAGTTGTTTTACCGTTCAATATAATTACAACTTTCAAACCGTTTTGTATAATTCTTTAAATTCTTATCGTCAGAAGATCATGAAGCAAATAAATGTACACACACACACACAAACGTCAGGTGTCTGCACGACGCTGCAGAAACACTCATAAAAGAATGGACTTTGTTTAGCTTGCCTAGAATTTCTAAATCCCCTAGAGGTCACAAGTGGTTTGTTTGCAGATTGGCTCATTCAAATGGAGATGACCGACTGGAAATGTGTGCAAAGGACATGGGATATCTCACTGGAATCGAGCGGCAGTGAATTCCAATCGATTTGCAGTCAATTCTAAGTTAAGAATTTAAATTTGATTAATTTTCACGGTTCGAGGTTTGATAAATATTTATGCAGACTGCTACTTTTGGACACCAATGATCTGGACAACTTTATATACAACCGTACTCGCAAAAATACAAACTATCAACGAAGGCTGTCATTGGATTTGCCAGAGCACAAAACCCTGCAAACCTGATTTTCCGAAGTATCGCTCCACAAGACATCCTAGAAAATCACATCTGGTGGGGAGGACCCAGCTGGCTGGAGCAGACCTCAGCTGAATGGCCTAGTTCTCTGATATCTCGTCAACAGACGAATTCTTAGAAGAAAAACGAAGGACAGTACTTGCAGGAACGTCCTCCACGATGTTTTATTTTTTAAATTTTTCCAAAAGTGATCAAATGAAGTGTTAATTTTAAATTCTCCTAGTTTCCCAATCACAATCGTTCCACTAATAAGCTAAAAAAAGGTTTTTTTTAAGTGAAAGCCTCCATGATTGCCAAATTCAACCAAGAGTATTTCAGAAAATTTTCGCTTACTTTGTTCGTCACATAGCATACTGGTTAAGGTTGATGTAGCTGCTCAAACTCCCATCATCAAAACGAACCCACTCGGAATTCCTGTCTACAGCTGAACTACGAGAGGCGGAATACACATTTGGTTCGTCTAGTTCAGAAGGAAGCCTTTATCGAGAAGTTGAGAGAGCTCACCAAGGGCGAATCGTTTCTAAAGGGATCTCCATCACATTGGTTCAATCCGTTTGTTTCCAAGAATCAGCTGCTTAAATTAAGATGAAAGAGAAATAAAACCACGCAGTACTAAATTGAAGTGTTTTAGTTTCTTCTGACGGTCTCCGAGACAGCAGTGGTCCACCCGACGAGGAAAGTTGGTGTTTACAGTCTACCGGCGATTGAGTTGTTGCCTTGGCGGAGTTGTGGAACCCAAGCTACCAAAAACAACACTCTTCCTTCCCCGGCTTCCTGCTTGAGTGGCACCCTTCCCTTGCCTGAGGTGTCAGGGCGTGTTACGTCAAGTCGCAAGACAGTAGTGAAGTCCATCGCTTCGTTTATTCCTCGGAGCTTGGCAGGGCCCCGACATTGTTCGATCCGAAACGGATTTGAGCCACCTCACGCGTGGATGCTGAGACTTGGGGGGAACTGGACAATAAGCGAGAAAAAGACATTAGTACAGAGCGAAAAAAGTATATTGTGAGTACATTGTGTAGAAGCGAGTTGTGAATAGTGCCGAAATGGGTCTCGATCTCACACTAAAGAAGACTGCAGTGGATCCTGAGCACTTGCAGCTGCTCATCCACCAGCGCAGTCAAATTAAAAGTAGAGTCAGGAAATTTAACAACAGCCTTTAGAAAGCCGAAGACGACCCATTGCAAATTAGTGCATCTGTGTTAAAAGTATACGGTAAGAAGCTTGAGATCCACTACGCCGAATACAACGAAGCCCACCGTGAAGTGATTGCCTTGATTCCACAAGGAAATGGGAGAGCGAGACGGCAAGCTCGATGAACTCAATGTCTTGCACATGACTGCAACTGTTTCCAGCGGAGGGGCCCAAGTTGTAGTGCAACTCCATCTCCTCAAGGCACCGATACCGTCGTATGGTGGCCGTGTGGAAAATTGGCCCAAATGTAAGGCAATGTTTGAGGACCTGGTCGTGAAGAGTGGTGATTCGGACACCAACAAACTGCACCACTTGGATAAGGTCTTGGTTGGTGACGCTGCCGGTCTCATAAACGCAAAAACAATCCGAGGCAACAATTTCGTCCAAGTGCGGAAGCAGTTGTGTGCAGTTTGAGGACCTGCGCTTCATTCTTGACACTCACATCGACGGCTTGATGCAGCTGAAACCGGTGTCGAAAGGCAGCTTCTAGGACCTGTTGGAACTGACGAAATTGTGTGGGCATCACGTCGCCGGAGTGGAGTACCAGGACCAGGTGGACGAACTAACCGGGCTCAGCATCACGAAGCTGTTGATCGCCGGCCTGGATGATCACACCCTGCAGCTGTGGGAGTGACAACAGCAGCACGGTGAGTTGTCCAACTATGAGGACACGGTGCAGTTTTTGAAAATTGAGTGCCAAATTCTAGAGCGTTCTCAAAATTCTCGCTGTCCAATTGTGGCGGAAGAGCCTCTATCTAAACGTTCTCATTCCAAACCTGTGAATCAAAAAGTGCATACTGTTACTGCTTCTAACTCAGGAGCCCAATGTAAAGTTTGTAATGAAACCCACCGTCATTTTGAGTGCCCCATTATTACCAAAAATGCATTTCCTAGAGTGAAGCAGCTGAAAATATGCATCAACGGCCTCCGATCTGGCCACTGCGCCAAAGATTGTTCATCCATGCGTAATTTTTTTGAAGGTCGTTCCGCCAATCCCTCGTGTTCCTGTAACCGTTCTCAAACGGCGAAGACTGTGATGCTGATGACTGCTATCGTAAATCTCGAGAGTGCTGATGGTCAACTTGTCGTGCAATGCTAGATAGTGGTTCTCAAGTGTGCTATGTATCCAAATTGATTGCCAACAGTTTAACGATTTAAAGAAAGCAAGAGAACGTGCCTGTAACCAGCATAGGCGCACATTGATTGCGAGATATTCTGGTTGTTACAATGCAGTCTAGGTGTTCCTATTTCTCTATTAACATTGCATGCCTTGCAGTGCTCAAGGTAACTGGAATCATCCCTTCTGTCAAAATCGACACTTCCTCTTGGCTGATTCCGATCGTAGTTCAGCTTGCTGATCCTACGTTCCACACGTCTGCTAGAATCGACATGCTAATCGGTGCCTCGATTTCTTTTTGCTTTGTTGAAGTCTGGCCACATCCGTCTGGCCGATGGTCTCCTCAAACTGAACGAGACTTATCTGGGCTGCGTGTTTTCTGGAGAATTCCGTAACAAAGTGGCCAATACCATACTTGCCCACCCTGCTTCGCAGGACGTTTCGCAATCCGCGAAGAAGGAAGTAGAAACAGATTCGTGTGAAGAACTATACGTCTACCGGGCGGTACGTGGTTCCACTTCCTTTCCGAGATGATGTGGCAGACCTCCAGGACAACCGATCCGTTGATCTTCGGCGTTTTCTGATGCTCGAGAGACAGTTTCAAAGGGATCCAAACCTGAATCAGCAGTACGCTAGCTTCATTGCCGAGTATGAGGCGCTAGGTGCATGGAAGTCGATGAATCCAATGACAATCCTTTTCAATGTCGTTATTACTTTCCCGACCACGCGTTATTACGCCCATATAGTTCGGCGACAAAGTTGAGAGTAGTTTTCAACGCTTCAGCCAAGTCTAATCCATCAAGCAAGTTTCTCAAAGAGGCACTTCAAGTCAGAGGTGTCGTTCAGAGTTATTTGCTAAGATTCTCCTTCGATTTCGCATCCATACCGTGGTGTTCACCGCTGATATAGCGAAAATGTATCGGCTTATACTGATTGCTGTAGAACACACCCGATTCCAACGTTTTTTTTCTGGTGAACAGATTCAAACCAATGATTACGAGTTCTGGAGCTCCCAACCGTGACGTATGGAACAGCATTCGCGCCATTTCTGGCCACGAGATGCATAGTTCAGCTGTGCAACGATGAAGGAATCTGTTTTCTCCTTGCGGCCAAAATTATCATCGAGGATTGTTACGTGGATGACATTCTCTTTGATAGTGCCGATGGTGCAGAATAGGCTTCTGAAGCGCAGTGCCAATTGGAAGCTCTACTTTAACTTGGTGGTTTCCCTATCCACAAG
Source organism: Aedes japonicus (assembly GCA_034211315.2). Classification (NCBI taxonomy): domain Eukaryota; kingdom Metazoa; phylum Arthropoda; class Insecta; order Diptera; family Culicidae; genus Aedes; species Aedes japonicus. Next base: position 47,608 of record JASCZW010006843.1, on the reverse strand, counting down.
TGAAGTTCAACTGTCTGGAGGTGCTGGAGCAGATCCCTGAGGAAAGTCGAGAAAAGTGGGTTCGTTTGGATTCTACAATGGACAACGGAGTGATTAAGACGCTTGATCTCACCTGAAACCCAAATTCGGATGAGTGCTTCTTCATCACGAAGTCCAACGACGAAACGCCCAAATCCTCCACCAAGCGAAAGGTTTTCTCGGAGATTGGAAGACTTGTTGATCATTTGGGCTTGGTCTCGATGTCGATGACGATGACGATGACGATCACGATGACGAGCGTGGTCGGCAAAATCCTAATGCAAAAGTTTTGAACCGCCGGTCTTTCTTGGGATGATAATCACGAAGGAGAACTGCTTCTTTCCTGGTTGAATTTCCGTCATGCTCTAGCACAAATGTGTGAGATGAAAATACCCCGACGAGTTATCCTTTCTAACGCCGTTGCCATGGAGATCCATGGATTTTCTGAGGCCTTAAATTTAGGCGTACGGCGCAGTCTTGTACGTGTGAACTGTGTTCCCCGATGGAAGAGCCGAGTTGCGACTGCTTTGCAGCAAGTCAAGGGTAGCTCCAATATCCGAATTGAGCATTCCAAGGAAAGAGTTGTTAGCTGCCCAACTTCTGTCACGAATTGTTGTGAAGGTGCACAGGACAATGCAGGTGGAATTCGATGACGTAGTTCTTTGGTCTGATAGCTAAATAGTGCTTACTTGGCTACGCAAGCCACTGACCTTCCTTCAAATATTTGCGAGTTCAGAGATCGTCACTGAAACCAAAGACTACACCTGGAAATATGTGTCTACCAAGGACAACTCCGCGGATATCGTGTCAAGAGGATCGGTACCCAAAACCTGGATGTCTAACGAGTTATGGTGGAAGGGTCCCTCGTTCTTGCAATCAGCAAGGTACGCATTCGAGCCACAACGTCAGATATCAGATCATCAGCGTTTGATGATGATGATGATGTGAACTACCATCTAATGTAGCAAGGCAACTGCCTATAGCACTGGACTGTTTTAATAAACGATTTGATCAAGGTTGTACTGTGCTAAATGTTTCATCATGTTCCTGTATGAAGGGCCAAAAACGTATTGTGGGCCCGTAAGCAGATACACTAACGCGCCACCCATATCTACAGGGATATAGAGAGAATCTCCTTCCAGAAACAAGTTCGCATAAACCACACCAAAACCGAGCCCTCGCCAATTAAAAAGTCCCATTAGATGGGGAGAAGAGCCCACCCTCTATTCACGAAATGTTAACAACAGGAAGTTGGCAGTCCCACTCTTCCTATCCAAATCGCTTCAATCGGGTACTCTGATGGTCCCTCCCTTTATCCCAACATATGATGTTACATAAATATATGAAAAATTCAAAGAAATTAATATGATTTTCTTACCTTGATTTTGCACTCATCTAACCTTGAAGCTTGTGTTAGCTTGTTTGGTTAAAAGTAAAATTCGTTAGGGTTCCTCGTTCCTCACTTACTGCTTCAAGCTTCCTTTGAAGATGCGATGGGGGATCATTATCCTGAAATTCTATATTATCGTCTCGGTGTTTCTCCTTTTGAAGAGCTGACTTTGATAGCGCATATCGAGACTCACATGTCATAAAATACCGTTCACGGCCATGGGATAGGAAAGAGAAAGGAGAGAAGCATTAGTAACTGGTAACATGCTATGCGCATGTGAGATTTTCATGGTGATATTCTCACAACGGCCATTCAGAATGGTTCGACGAATGCATATGAGAGATCATTCCCGATGAGTTTCCAATCGTTTACTCAGAAGACAGAAACATTTTACTACGTGCTACATTTGTGAATTTCAGGATAATGATCCCCCATCGCATCTTGTTTGGGCGATGGCAGTTCCTGCAAAAACTACGAGACAACTTCTGGAAAAGATGGAAGAATTACTGTCTTGAGAGTTTACAACAACGGACCAAGAACCATACTCGGAAGCATAATCTACAGCCAGGGATGATTGTGCTTTTGGAAGATCAAAACATGCCTCCAATCAGTTGGTGATTAGGGAAGATCGTTTGAACCTATTCAGGATCCGATGAACTGGTTCGTCCGGTAGACGTTAAGGTTGGTGGCACTGTTTACAAGCGCGCAGTTTCGAATATTGCAGTGCTCCCAATCTAGGAAAATCAACGTTCCGAGAGTTCTTCTCAGCCCGGGGGTGAATGTTCACGCCCGAACGTGAACAAAGGCTTAGCTGTCAGCCAGCTTTCACGAAAACCATGCCACACCATTGCTAGTCGATAGCTCCACCCATCTGGCATGTAACTTGTTGAAGAGTGCTTCCGATTCAGATGAGCCGATCTTTCGGTGAATCTGAATCTGATCTGAACGGTTCATCAAATAGGATTTAAACCAATCCGTACTTCTAGATGAGACACCGAGTTTCTCCAGTTTAGCCAGAAGGATTTTCTGATCCACAGAGGCGAATGCAGCTTTCAAGTTCATATATGCAGCATCAACTTGCCATACTGAAACCATACTTCGCAGGCACGCAGAGGTTAATTGTACCAAGTACATGGATTAAGATCGTTTGGGGTAAAAGCCGTGTTGCTCTGTATCGATGTACTGTACACAACACGCAAACAGGGAACCGTTCGCAATTATCTCGAATAACTTAGAGCACGCGCACAAGGAGGTAATTCCACGGTAGCTGGCAACATCCCGTTTGTTTCCTTTCTTGTGAATTGGAAACAAGTATGAAAATTTCGATCATGTGGAGAACTGCCTTTGCTGAGCCGAAAGATTGAATAGCATTGCTAGCGGAAAGCTAAGAATATGTGCACAACACTTCAGAACGGATGATGGAATGCCGCCAGGACCGGTGGCGTACGATAGTTTTAATTTACGCGTTGCGGTTTGCAGCATGTGCGGTGTGAAATGAGGAAGATCGAAGTTGAACACATCTCGTGGCACCGCAGGAGTCGCTTCGTTTACTTGCGTTGCCGAAGCGAAGAAGTTGTGAAAAACTTATTCAAAGTTTCGTGCCTACAGGTTACACTCCTATCCTGATACACTTCTTCCTGTTACAGCTTTTAGGAATTGGAACTAATTTAATAAGAAAAAAAAAATTGTTCGAATCCATTTAAACTACTCCCTGAGTAAGGAGTATTATGATATAAGTTCCACTTGGAAATGTTCGTTAATTTTTCCCCAACTATTTCTGAATATTTTCCAGACTTATATGATAATATTGAGAAAAAATGTTAGCCCTTAAATTCACAGGTTGTCTTACATAAATTTTCGCAAAACGGTTTGTTAATTCTGAATTATTTTAAAGATCTCTGAACGTTGTTTTCTGTATTTCGTTAACATGAACTCTTCTTAAATTCAATATTTTTCTACTAAATTTTCTAATAGAGATAAAGCTCTCAAAATAAATGAAGAAATGTTTCTCTTACACTGAACTATTTTCCTACAGATCACACTTAACCAATTCCATGGGAAAGCCGTTTGTGTCATGGATGTAACCTTAACCTCTAAATCATGCTCTGTGAGCTGTTCACCGTTAAGTGTACATTATTATTGAATCAAATTGGAGCCACAGCGGGTTTCATTCCAGCTGAGTGAATATCGAACTAGGGCTACCAGCTACCATTTTCATTGTTTCCACTCATACCTTACTGAAACAATTCACATATGGTCACTTTAAACTACAATTGTTTATCAATATCCACGTTAAGCCTTCGAGAAGTCCTATGCCCGTGCAAAGTGCTACTATGAACGATTTATTTTGCCTCGAATGCAGCTCCGTACTCGTCGTATTAATTACGCGCTAAACAGCTTAACTTGTTCGCACCACCTGCGTTGGAATTGTTAATTGAAGAACATCGCATTATAATTGCAGAGCCATCGTTTTCAGCAGATACCTACTTGCGGTTATGAATGCTAACCGTACCAACTAATCTGTTTCGCCACGTAGACACGCGTTCCGCCAGTTGGTAAGACGATATCGATAATGGTTCCAGGAACACGCATAGCGTTCAGGCCGCGTTGAATGTACATTCAAGCAAACACGAATAATCGTCGATGTTTATTATTACATCCTTATGATTTACAGCTTTTACTACTCGACAAGCGGTGGTCTATCGGTTGCATCGAATGTAAATTTGTAAGTAATGGGGTTAGGTTTTGTTTGCCGAAAAGTGATGGTTTATTGCTTCGGCTTAATTTAACAGCGGAAGGCTGCGGAACGATGACTGAGAATACCAATGATTATCAGTTATCCTTTTCAATATTTTATGGAAACGTTTCTAGAACAGTTTTAAGCCTACAAACGGTACATTATTGGTGACCTTAATAATTGGACCATTCAGTTTACTTTTCAGAAAAATAAATCAAATATAGTTTCTAAAACTTTGTCTCCATGCTGAAATCATGCCTTACTTTATGCAAGTTCTCTATGGTATGTTCGTTGACCACTTCAACGAGCTTCTCGGAACTTGTTTTCATTCATCTGACCAGCGTGATCCTAGGAATTCGGTTAGTCCACACATAAGCTGTTTGTTGAATCCTTATGAAGAACTTTTTTTCGTTGCATCTGAAACATAAATATAGAATATATTTTTTTTCATTTTGGCTACAAAAATACCAGCGAGAGGAGTTGCAATTTGATTGAAATGAACGGACATATTGTTTTTGTTTTATTTGCAACTGGCATATTAATGACGCTTAATAAGAAATATGATTTCTCTTCGTGTCTATCGTCGTGTAAAAATAGATTATTTTCCCACAGATAACCTAAGAGTTGGCTTGCCATTTTTATTATTCTTAACAACTGTTTGTAATGGTTTCGTTCAAAACGCACTACAATCAACAATCAATATGTAACTAGTGATTTGAAATTGGTTCACTGTTGTAGAACCCCTAGGTCCGAAGTACACCTTGGAGTCTGCACCTTGCAATAATTATTGCGCTTTTCGGTACCTTTCGGTGCTAATATCTTTGATGTTGTCTTGTTTCGCTATGTTATTTTGACAGCTGTATGTTGGTGTGAGCTACGTTATTAGGGGCGAATCATTAAGCTTGGGACCAGTGTGCTAGTACTTTCTGAGCCAAAAATTATATTCATTTTCTTCAGGACTATCCACCCACTGCTACCATCTTTCCAAAAGGCACACTAACGGGTGGCAACTAAAATTTTGGAATTTCTTTCTCAAGCTGTCAAAAAAAGACAAACATAGTTGAAGAAGATCTGATTTATTCAAATAAAAGATACATTGTCCATTGCTGAAAAAAAATAGTGAACATTTGAAAACGGTCCGTAATCGGATGTTCGGCGAAGCTTCCGTTTGATGTCGGAACAGGAGCGTTGTACGGCCTCCATGTCAACTTTGCGAATGCATCTCTTGATTCTACCAATCAACTGTTTGCAATTCGTGGCTCTCCAGTTATTTTTGTACACCAAGGAACTCAAAACCCCGATGAAATCTTCGATTGGGCGACACTGAGGCAGATTTGTCGGGTTGTGGTTTTTGGGTGCAAATAGGATCGAATGGGTATTCAGGAACGATTGTGTTTTTATGGCGTAATACGATGACGCTTTATCCGGCCAAAACACTTATTGTCCCTCAGCATGATGTTTTTGTAGAAACGGGATCAAAATTTTCTTCACACATTCGTTCTGGTACACATCTTGATTGATTGCCAAACCAGAGGGCTTGAACCATGGCTTAGAAATACCTTTCTCGGAAATGGCAATGTACAGCATCACTTTCTGTTCAAACTTATGTTTAAACTTATATTTTATGTTCGGAGGTGTAGTAGAACTATCCGTTGAATAGTATCAATCGTTTCCGGGAATCCGCGTCGTCGAAAGAGGGAAGTAGCTTTCGTCGTCCAAAACAAAACTTTTTTCGGAATAATTTTTAATCAACCAACGGCATTGGGATTTCAGCGTTGAAATCTGTGCATCAGTATATTCCGGGGCTCGTGTCTTCTTTCGGCACTTTATTCCGACTCTTTTCAATGTTTTGCAGATGTACTGGTGAGAACAGTTGAACTTTTTTGCGGCATTCCGTTGGCTCAGTGAATCCTTGTTGTTGAAGGCACGAGAAAGACAACGAAGTCCTTTTGCGTCCATAATTTTGGCTGGTCTTCCACTACCTTGCATGCGAGCAGTTGTTGGGGATCTTAGGATATGGTAAACAGTCGAAGTCGCAACATTTTCGCTTTTAAAATGTTGTACCGTATACGTTTTGCCGAGATTTCTGTGCAGTTCGTAGAACTGTACAACGCGCTCGCGAAATACTTCTTGTTTCGACGGCATTTTGAGCAAAACTGAGCAAGCATAAACAAAACAGAAAATACTAGCAGAAAGAGGAGAGAAAGAGCTAACGCATACACACTCTTATTTCTCTCTGAGCTCGTTTGTTGTTGAGCATAGAGGTTTCGAAAAAAATCCAAAATTTTAATTGCCACCCGTTACCACACCCAGAGTTGATAAGATTAATGATCGATTTGTGTTTCTATATCGAGTGAGGCTCGTGTCTTTGCTTTGTGTTACTGTTGCGATATTGGATATAGAATGAACGGGACTCACGATTACAGGTAAAACGACTATTTATTAAGAGCACCGTCACTGGAGTCGCTAAACGGGTATCTATATCTGTTTCCGATTACCATTTAGCAACTTTGGTCCACTCCAGAGGTTTCTAAACGGGGATAGTAACAAAAAAAAAGTGATGAATGTTTATGTTTGGCACCCCGCTAAAACTCTGCGTTGGGTTACTATTTTGTCGAGACTGTCATTAACACTTTCTTTGTTTACGTTTTGTGGTTCGGTTTAGTTTAAGAAGTTTCACCAAGGATAAACAGTAGCAGCAATATTAAGGCGAAAGAAAAAAATAAATTTTGGGTGAAGATGAGGCTCTATGCCATGCGTGTCTGGATGTCTGGATGTCATGAATTCATCAAAAGTTTGTAGAAATTTGTTACGGAAGAATTTTGCTGTTGATCCGGAGCTTCGAGGGGTCAATAAAGGTGTGAGCAAATTTGCTGGCTGCCTGGCGCAGATCAAATCCCGACAACAAAGTGGTGCTTCACCTGAAGACGAATTGCAGCAAGCGCTACTGCTATATAATGCTATCGAAAAAGAAACATTTAGCCTGTTGCACTGCTTTAAAATTCTGTAAAAAGTCCAAAGTGGAGTCAACATGAACAGGTATGTTTCTGCAAATTGAGATGAGTGGAGCACTACTTCGGCAGTAGATCAATTGCTGAGGGATTCCATCCAGAATGTGCCGGAAATCCCAAAAATCATACCCGATCATCATTGATTTGGATGAAACTTGGCACATGAGTTCGGTACGTTGGAAAAAAAAAATCCACTGGTGTTAAGATAATTTGGGTTCAAGAGTAAGTTTTGAGATGGGCGTATGTGTTTTTTCCAACATTTTACTTGAAAAATCGTAGTTCAAAAACCATTACATTTAGAGAAAAACTTTATATAAGGGAATTGTGGGGAACTAAAAAGCCTTTCTTAAAAAAATATACACAGAAAAAAATTTTTTTTTTTGCATCAAGAAAAATCAAAAATAATTACTAAAAATCAAATATCTAAAAAACATATTTTTAATATTTTTTAATTTGTTGTATGGAAATTTGAGGAAAAAGACACGTTTTAAAAAAACTCTAGGATGGACGCTCTTATAATAAAAAAGTTTTTCAAATAGCGAACTTTGGTGTATATTTCAAATTTTGGTTATTCATTCTTATAAATAAATTTTGATGTTACAATATGGTTTTGGAGATCATTACAAACAATAATGATGATCAATGATAAACCACGTAAACGCAACCGTTTTCAAGATATTTCTGATTTTCTTTCAATAAAATTTCAAAACCTCAAAAAATACGCCCTTTTCATAAATTACTCGTGATATTAAAACAACAATAGCTAACGATTGTTTCTCTTGTGTTTTTAGCCTTTTTAAAACACATGTATGTGCCTCTTACTTACTCTTAACAGCTCGTCGATTGAAAAAGCTTCACTTAAAGTTATAAGACAAAAATAATGAATTATGGTTGGATTTATATTTATATATACCATTTATTAGTCTCGGTCATTGATAATATTACATAAACATTATATAAACTATTGATTGCTTTTATATATATTATGAATCCTGCCTTCTTCGTCATTCGAAAACAGTTTTACAAAAACTTCGTTTTCTGAAATTGGAACGAATGAGTGGTACTTTTGTGTACCTGCAATCGTTTTAGTCTGTCGGTAAATTTCATTCCATTCTGCTACCCCCTGTTCATACTCTTCATGTGATACATAACAAAACGACATTTTTGTTAAACAATCATCACTTTTTTGGTTCGCCCATTCAAATAACTCTAATGCACTTTTTATAGGGTGTTCATGTTGTACAGCAAGGCTTGCATATCTTGCCATTCGTTTTAATGTACCACCAATTGCATCGCAAGGTCCCTTACCGTGGGATGTTGCGAAAAAATGCCGTTCAGCATCAATATTGTATTTCTTTTTAAACTTACAAAGGCTTGCAAAGTTCTTCCTATTTTTATATTGGGATGCTGCCCCGTCAGACATAAACGTAGCTTTCTTTACTTTAATTTTTGTTTGCAAAAAGCTTATTAGTTTTAAAATAAACACCTGCACCGCAATCGTATCATGTTTCAACACTTCTGAGATAACAATGAAACTGATATTTTTAAGTATTCCAGATTCCGTGTAATAAATGACAAAAGGGTGAATAGTGGCTTGCTCATTACTCCAATAACTACTTTGAACAGCATCTTGAAAAACAAATGAATAATTTTCAGAAAAATCACAAATTATTATTACTTCGCCGTCTTTAAGACAACTTTTATAATCTCTCAAGAAACTAGACTGCTGAGATTTGACAAAATCGTGGGATACTAATTGTTCCAACTTTTCACAAAAATAAGCAATAAATTCATCAATTGGTTTAACAAGTGTCTCTAAACTACATCTATCAGTTGAAATCCATTGCTCAAAAGATATTTCAACTAAACCACGTTTTTCTAATTTGTCTGTTAAACTACTCTCAAAATCTGAAACATCTTTGAACTTTTTGCGGGCATAATTTACGTTCAGGAACTTTTTAGCCGATATTGGCGAAACGTTGATTCCAGCTACGCCCTTGTTAAATAGCTCAATATTATGGCGCCTTGAATAATCTTGCACACTGCTATCAGATGGCACTGACATTAATGATATTGCCGATGGCGTTTCCTCGAGACCATACAAGTCTACTTGCCGTGATGTAGATGGTTGTGGATCCATAATGTTAGTAATTGATGGTTTCTCACTAGGCTCCGAAATTGCAGCATGGGATTGTTCCGTTCTATTTAAATGCAAACGACAATTATCACAAATCATCAAAGAAGTGTCCAAATGTGTTTTGCCCATAAACTTGAGTTTTTGACATTTTGTTCGGTTAATTAACGAAGGTTTTTGAGCACCGTTTGGTGAAACGGCATACAACACTTCTTCATGTTAAACTCCATTTTCAGTTCACTCAGATAGATTTTACTGATGAATGCGACTATGTATGAGCATATATATTGGCTGTGGTACCTTTGGAAATGCAGGTATAAAACATCTCTGGTAGTTTACAGGCAGCGTACATTAGCTGTTTTTTTATGAGAAGATATACCTGACATACGTTATAGCTGCTGTTGTCTACCTACCTTAAACAATATGTGTTACTTTCATCGCTACATCACCGAACTGTTCGGAGTGTAGTTTTCACACCTACACCCGACCTCTAACATCGTTGGAGCTTGGCAAAATAGTCAGCAGTTCGATTAATATGCTTCTTCTATATGACCCTCCGCATAATTTCATCATCTGTCCATTTCACACTTGTCGCCCTGCGACATCTATCTCGCTATTAATTTCATCGCTTTAGCAAATTCGCTCCCTTCATTCTCTGAGCGGCCCGACCGATACAGCCATAAAACAATTATAAATATATTGATTGCAATATTAAAACAATAGTGCTATTTATCTTGTTCTTTTCAAATGAGTCTTCTTATCATCCTGATATCAAAGAAAAAGAGGACATTAGAGTAATGTGAACGTTATAATATGAAGATCTTGGAAAATTTATCATTTCTGGTGGAAATCTCGATTAACTTAAGAAAAGAGCGAATTTTCTTATGTTTTTCATTCTATTGAAATAAAATCCGAAAAATCTCGAAAACGGTTGCGTTCAGGTGATTTATCATCAGAATTATTATTGTTTTTAATGATCTCCAAAATCATATTGTATAATTAATTTTCATTTATAATAATGAATAACCAAAATTTGAAATATGCACCAAAGTTCGCTCTTCGGAAAACTTTTTTATTATAAGAGCGTCCATCCTAGAGTTTTTTCAAAACGTGTCTTTTTTCTCAAATTTCCACAAAACAAATTTGAAAAATATTAAAAATATGTTTTTTTTATATTTGATTTTTAGTATTTATTTTCGATTTTTCTTTCTGAAAAAAATTTTTTTTTTCAGTGTACATTTTTTACAAAGCCTTTTTAGTTCTCTACAACTCGCCCATATAAAGTTTTCTCTAAATGTAATGGTTTTGAACTACGATTTTTCAAGTAAAATGTTGGAAAAAAAACATACACCCATCTCAAAAGTTACTCTTGAATCCAAATAATCTTAAAACCAGTGGATTTTTTTTTTCAACATACCGAAAACGTGTACCAAGTTTCATCAAAATCGAAGATAGTTGAGTTTGGTGACCGACCGATTTGGCGTGGAATCAGTCTGCTTTTAATGTCAATATGTCTTATATCGATTTTATTCTTTCAAATCAAATGATTGCATGTTTTCAACAAGGTTAATAGGTACCACGTTGACAAAAACCAGAACTTGATTTAATTCAATCTGGTAGAGTAATAGTGATCGGAACATAAGAATCTGATTGCTGCCGAAGTGAGGTAAAAAGGTAAATAATAAAAGGTATTAATTTCACCTATACTTTTATACAGAATTCAACAACTGTAAAGTGCAAACGGTCAACCACTTCTAAAGAAACGTATGAGGAGGTTACTGTTGAACTATCCTTGGAACAATGTGACGACTCCGGCAAATCTTCTGGAGCTGGGTGTTCTCGGCCAATAGTGTTCTCGGCCAAAGATAGCGGAGGCATCCAGAAAAAGTTGGATGCTGCCAGTAATGTTATGGCTGATAATGGGCGAGTTCTGGCCAGTTTGACCAAACAAAAACTTGAACACAGTATCCAGAAAACTGTGGCATATAAGCAAATGGTTAACCATTCAGTTATTTTCGTGGATTTGGACAAAATGAGTGGCATGGCCAAAGAGTTTTATATGCTGGAGCAAACACGTATACTTATGGAAACAAGAAAGGCGGCTGGATATACTGCGGAACAACCTAATTCTTCTTGCAGTCAGATGTACAAAGAGGTCTGTCAGTAATGACGACACAACAGCTGTCCTGGTTTCGCGAGAAAGTGTAGGTTCTAATGATGCAGTAGGCAACTGTTCATTCTCACCAGTTCTAAATGACGATCCCGAGCATGAATATTGTGCTAATTCTGTGCAATGCCTGCAGATAAGTTCGAATTCAGATTACAATGATAAAAGAAGTGTTGGAGAGGTACCAACGGATACAGAGAATGAGTCAGATTCCAAATCACATGATTCCCTTCCCGAGATATTTTATACAACAGGCCTCCAACAGCTTCCAAGATTAACGAATCATCCTTTTCGTTTTCAATAATCATGTTGTGAAGTATGATGCCAGCTTTTATAATTGATTCTAAGACACTTTTTCGTCACAGCCTCGCTGGAGTTTTGATGATAGTGAACCGTGACATCAGTAAGCCGAAAGCTGATGTATGAGAAGAAAAAATATATAGGGTAAGGGGATGTAATGTTAGCCTAGCTCCTTCATTCGGCCTATGTACCAAATGTGTCATTAATTTAGCGATCATCAACAAAATAATGTTGCTATTTGCATGATAGATGTAATCCGAAGCAATTGAGACAATACTAATCATCTTATAGTTGTTCACTTCCACGTAATTTTCGGTTTCTTGAACTTTTGGGGCATCATGATTTCACTGGTTATGCTGAACAGATGATCTACACGATTTCAAGTGATCTAAATTTGGCTTAATTGAATTGATAAAGCAAGTAATACAGTCTGGATGTGCAGAAAATAGTTACACGTTACAAATTAACTGTTCACATAGCTAAAATAACATTGATTTTACGAGAAAATCGTAGACCCAATGTTGGGGACATATTTTTTGGTATGTTCCCAACTATGGCCTGTTGTAACAATAACATAGTAAAAAGGTTGTTATTGGTAAAATTTCTAGTGGAAATGCATGAATTTGCAGTTCTTTATATTCAAAAGGCTCATCTAAACACAAATCGACGAGACAAAATCATTGTATAGTGTATTATAATGTTTTCATTATTGAATGGCTGATAAATTATATATGAACATCATTTACGTGTTTTGAGGCAGTTTTACTTTAGTTTGTGTTGTGAAATGTTGTTATAAGTAAATCCAGTACAGCTTACAATACCTTAATTCATAAAGTTAGGAAGAAAAAACGTACAAAGACTGTATTTTGTAATAAATCCATCGAATGGGACGAACTTGCATCCATGCATAGACCCAATTTGGTGCCTATAGACCGACATTAAATCCATATCCCTCGAATGTTTCTGACTTTATAAAAAGAGTTGTGTAACTTTTAGTGTAACATGCTACCAAATGTCTTATCAAACTTTTCTTTGCAAGTGTATAACTAGTTAAATCTCGCTTACAGCTTCAAAACTTTATGAGTTATAATGAAAAATGTGATCGCAGGTTGCATAATAGGCTGAGTCAAGGGACACATACCCTACATCGAAATAACCTGAGAAAAGCTCAAGGCTGCAAAATGCGAGTCAATTCAAGGTTGCCTCAGCAATGCGCCAACCAACATTTATAATTTAATTTGATCATCTGGTTGTCATAAAATGTCTTTCTGGATATCCGGATTTACCGTGAAACCGGCGAAGTCAAAAAAGTTGCCCGGGAAGTTCTTCAGATAACACCGGAAATGTTTTTCCAAGAATTTTAAGGCCGTTTTTCATAGAACTTCAGGACAGTTCTTTACATAGCTTTGGAAAACTTCTTCAGACAAACACAGGAAAGTTCTTCACACAACTTCAGGATAGTCCTTCAGAGAATTTAGAGAAGTTCTGCATAAAACTTCAAGGTAGTTCTTCAGTGAATTTCGGAGAAGTTCTTCAGAGAGGCAGTTGGTCAGAAATTTACATGGAAATGGTTCAGAAAACTTCAGGGAAGATCATCACAGAAGTTTTTCAGTGAACGTCAGGGAAGTTCTTTCAGAACTTCAGCGAAGATCTTCACAGAGCTTCAGGGTAGTACTCTAGAACACTTCAGAGATGTTCATCGGAGATTTTCAGAGAAGTTTTTCAAAAAACTTCAGGAAAGTTCTTCAAAGAACTTCAAGGAAGTTATTCAGAGAATTTAAGGAAAGTTCTTCGGGAAACTTCAGCAAGTTTTTCAAAGAAATTCTTCAGAGAACTTCGAGGAAGTTTATCAAAGAATGACAGAGGAGTTTTTTTAGACCACTTTAAGGAAATTCTTCGAAAAACTTCACGGAAGGTCTTCAGAGAGCTTCCTGAAGTTCTCTGAAGAACCTCTTAAAGTTTCATGAAGATTTTCCCTGAAGTTCTCTGAAGAACTTCCCTCATTTTCTCTGAAGAACTTCCCTGAAGTTCTACGGAGTTTTGGCCTGGAATTATTTGAAGAACTTCCCCGAAGTAAAATGTACGCTTCATACCACACAAGCGGTCTTCGAGTCCGTGAAGGCTGGCAAATAGTAATCAGATGTAGGTGAAGATGTTGCAGAACCGGTTGTAGATTTGCGAGTTAGTTCAACCGGTAAAGGTACCAGCGGCTGATCATTCACAACTTCTGGCTCTAATGTAGTATTGTGTAGACCCCAGCTGTTCAGAAGCACAGACAAGGGTAGTTGTGAGTCATTTGATGCACGTTGGCTCAGTGCCTTAGCTTTGGAATCGAAGCGTGCCCGCAGTTGATGACAATGTGATCGTATCAAAGTTTGCTTCGCATTAACCAGTGCACAAGCAAACGGTGAAGTTCGTTTCTTCCGTGTTCCGTTGCTTTAATAGTTTTTTACAGTTTGTTGGTTTAAATTTCAGTTATTTTTTCTCGGTATTATTTCTACCGTAATTTTGGTCGATTTTGTTTTAGTTTACAGAAAAAACGTGTCGTTTAAGCAGTGTTACAACGATAATTAATTTACTGTAATCGTTAAGTGACAAACCATGTTACACCGCATCTCTGCGTAGTCACGCACACTAGTTTTTCATCTAGTGATAGTGGCTATCAGTTCCATTCCATCGGTTGTAACTTTTCATCGCATCACACTGGTTGCGCTTCACTCCCCATTGTTCTAGGCAGCCACACACGCTCGTCACCCGACAGTAGCAGCAGCAGCAGCATCTCAATTATACATATAAGATATGTGTTTTTTTTCTTTTTCTCTGAATAGATTGTATTTCCATTTTGTGTTTTTGTTTGTGTTAAGTTAACGATTGTGCAATACCAACTTTCGCAGACACATGAAGTATCTGGGCGAGGCCAGTCAGGTGCTTTACATGCGGATTAACAGGAGGAATGGGACGATCACGTTGGATCAACTGCAGTCCATTGAAGAGCTACTTCAGTGGTTTTACAGTGGTGGACAGCAAACCGAAATCGACACCAGCTGAAGTAAATCAGAGACTTACGAATGAGATGAATCCGAAGACTTACCACGAGATGAAAAGAATGCAGATCGTCCCTTATCGTGAACCAATCGGTTGCCTACAGTTCTTATTGCAGACCATTCATTAGTTCCTGATACAAGACTAACTCTCAGCGCTGAATGCAGTTAGTAGCTTCTACAGTAATCCGGGTGAAGAAGATTCGGCCAAGCGTATTATATGGTATCTTAAGGGTACCAAGGCAATGAGACTGGTCTTCAAGAAGAAGGCAGGAGCGGCTTTCGAAGGATTCAGCGATTCTCACTGGAGCGTTGATCCAGAATCAAGACGATCGGTCACATCTGTTCTAGTTTGGAAATGGGTCAGTGTTTTGGAGCAGTTGGAATCAACCTGTCGTGCTTCAGCAGCTTTTCACAATGGAGACCGAGTACATGGCCCCATCGGCAGCATCACAGGAAGCATTGTGGTGGCGTGGTTTCTGTGCAGAGTTGTCTGGTCGGGAGTAACAGATAACCGCCCACTGTGACTATCGCTGTGCGATATGCCTTGCTCAGGAAGAATCGGGTACTCATCGAGAAGCAAACATATTGATGTAGGCCATCATTTTGTACGGGAGCAGCTAGAGAACCACACGGTTGCAGCATGTCAGCAAAGATTGCCAGAACGAAGATGCGCTGACGAAGTCAGGAAGGAGGCTTTCGGAGTCTCCCTAATTCTTGGTTTGGGGGGAGTATTGACAGTG
Organism: Aedes japonicus; assembly: GCA_034211315.2. NCBI lineage: Eukaryota > Metazoa > Arthropoda > Insecta > Diptera > Culicidae > Aedes > Aedes japonicus. The sequence goes on along the minus strand of JASCZW010006843.1, from coordinate 32,067 downwards.
TTACCGCTGAATTGGGTTGAAACTAATATGTACAGGAAAGTTTAATAAACGTGTATTTCATTAGGTTCGAACAACAACAAACAAACGCACACGTTGTTTTGCTCTGCGATTTCCGAAAGCTTTGTCGTTTCTCTTGTGCTCTCGGAAAATCATTAAAAAAGGAAGAGCTTGTTGTGCTCCAAACCTCATCGCTTTCAATAGTTTGTTTTTGAAATTCCACCCCAATATATTCCCGAAAGTCAATAAATGTCATAATGTTAAAACATGATTAATCAGGAATCAGGTATGCCTTAAGCTAATGACGTTAAAAGTCTAAAATGAAGAACATCATTCTTTAGTGTTTCTGTTTTCATGTATTTTGACACTCCTCCAAGCTAAACACCCAATTAGAAAGTCTCTCTCGTCTCTTACCACAGTAAATTGATGCTCATTTAACAACTTTGCATGACATGCTTGAATAACTTCCGAGTATATTTTTGTCATCCCCTTCATGAGTTCACAGTTAATGAAGCCTTTGATGGCAATTTTGTTGCAAAAAAAAAACTTTCCATGCGCTGATTAGTTTTCATCCCGTCTACTGTTTTTTCTTCTTCCTTCTGAACCCAGCATATAATTAGAATAAAATTTCATTTTTATACGTTGTCTCCTCTTAATGACACATTCAAACCCCTTTCGAATGGTAAACAAGAAGAAAAAAACATCCTTGTTCCAGGACCTTTTTGACATCACTGGCGAGACGGTTTCAGGCATTTGTCGAAAATTTTCGCATTGCATCTTTTCTAATGATAAAAACTTGAAAATAAGAAGCAGCTCCTATATGTGCTATTAAGTATGTTTATGAGCAATTTTCGTTCCACGTTTGGAAATCCCTCTAGCCTTTTTCCGACCCGTCCAACAAGACGACGACGACGACGACGCATTCCTTCGGTTCTGTTGCAGCACGAAAAGTTCACTGGAAGTTTGCAGTCTCGTCCCCTACTAACAAGTATAGATTTCAGTTGCTTTTGGAGACGAGGGAGAGCGTTTTTTTTTACTTTTGGCGAAATTCTCGCTTCGATGGGCTGCCAACATCGTTCGAATTTGTTCTACGATTAGGGTAGATTACTACGTTTTTGTCTTGTTCGCCTAGAATAACAAGTTTACATCAGCGTATGTAAATAATCGGAAATTGCGTTACATTCACTGATTAAAAAGCAATGATAATACCTACCTATGATTTTTTGCAATATAATCAGCAAATGGGTTTTGTAACTACACATACCTCCTATGTGTACAAATAACCACTACTTTTCATTTTCTACATAAACTACATTTGTGTTTATCAGGAGGTTCTCTTACTGTGTGAATAAATAAATATTATGTGGAATTTTCCAAAGATTTTTGCCCATCAATATGTGTGGGTTACTTCCAGTGTATTGCATTTGAAAAATTTAGTTCACTAGATTTTATATAAAGGGTGTACGGAATCAAATTGCGACACACACAAATATTTGGCAAAATTCTCCCGTTCAACCAATCGCCTTCAAACATCTATAGAGTAAAATAAAACATGTTTTGAAAATATTCTCATGTTTGTTTTATGCAATGTAAATTCCATATCTAAATGCACGAATCTTCTTCTTTACACTGCTCATTAGGTCCTGTACAACATTTGGACCAACTTTTTTTTGCGTGGCAATCCATTGTTTCTTCATATCTTCCTCCGAATTCACTTCCTTAGATGCTTCCAAAGTGCCTGCTTCATGATGGCCCAGTACTTTTCAATTGTCCGCAGTTCCGGTGCGTTCGGGGGGTTGAGGTGCTTCGGCACGAAATTGACCTCCTTAGCCTTTTACCACTCCAAAACCTTCGAGTAATGGCACGAGCCTAAATATTTCCAGAAAATCGTAGGACCATCGTGTGACCTCATATAAGGTCAGAAGTATAGACTGTTCCAGAAAGTATAAGCACACTTTCAAAATAACGAAAAAGTCATGTTATGTTTTAGTTTCAATAATTTTATTTGACAAATCATATTTGTATTTGTGTTTTATATGATATTTTACTCTCGTTTAATAAAAATATTTAATCATAGCCAAGACTCCTAACTTTTCCTCGAACATGACCCATTAGCTTCTGCACAGTGGTACTTCCCACCATTTTGACCACTTTTGGCCAATTTTTTTTTAAATTTTTGGTTGTCGTCCGCTGATTTTATGAATTTTCGAAGCTTTGCTTTGGTTAAAGCCTAAAAAGTCTCGATTGGCCGTGCCTCCGGGCAGTTCGGCGGATTCATGTCTTTCGGCACGAAACATACATTTTGGCTTTTGTACCATTCTAAAGTGTCCTTTGCGTAATGACATGACGCCAATGCAGGCCAAAACACTACTTGACTTTCGTGCTGCCTGATCATTGGCAATAATCGCTTCTGGAGACATTCCTTCACGTATTTCTGAGTGTTCATCGTCTCCGTTGTGATGTACGGACTAGATGTTTCACCACACTCGCATATTGCCTGCCAAACCATAACCTTCTTACCGAATTTTCCGGTAAAAATTGCCTTCTCCGTTTCAAGGATGTCTTTGTCTTCGCTTACAGTATAGAGTTCTGGTCCAGGAAGCGTTTTGTAATATAGTTTCACATACGTTTCATCTTCCATTATTATACACCCAGAGTTTCTACACAATAACGAATCGTAGAGTTTGCGGACCCGTGGTTTCACGGACGCGGCCTGTTTTGAGTTCCTTTTGGGTTTTTTCTGCTTCCGGAATGTTTTTCGCCCAAGTCTTTCTTTGGCACGCATGACGTTACTCGACGAGGTCCCTAGTTTTTTCGCAACATCACGAACGGAAGCCGCTGGGTTTCGCTTGTAGGCATCCCTGATCTTTTTATCGATATCCGGACTAACAGGACCGGGTTTCCGACCACTCTTTGGCGCATCTTCAAACGTACACTGTTCTCTATATTTTCGAATTGCAGATCGTACCGCTCCGCCGCTTACACCCCTTGGCCAATTTTTTCAAGGAGAGTCCGCTCACAGTGCACCATTTGTGCACGATACTTTTTCGTTGTTCCGGAGTAAGACCGCGCATTTTGATAGGTAACACAAAACTGAGCACTTTTTTGATGCTATGTCATTCAGATATGTGCAAAAAAAAGGATGTAGCCAAAACATGTTGGAATATTTCAATATATTCAAAGTGGCCGTTATACTAGTGCTTATACTTTCTGGAACAGTCGTTAGACGCTATTGGAGGCATTCCTTTAGGAACACCTGCCCATTGACCGTTCCAGTTGTCAAGAATGGGGTGCTCCGCTTTCTAGAGGAGCAAATTGCTTGTCAAATCATATATTTTTTGGCAAACTTTGATTTCTAACGTCCTCAGGGACATCACATTTATTATGAGCAGTGAAAAGCTGGAGCCCCGGAAGCTGCTGGAAGTCTGTTTTTACATACGTCTCATCATCCATAACGAAGCAATGTGGTTCGTCGACCGTTTTACCTACTGTATTCTGTCGTTCATCGTGAGTGTGCGCCTTTCGGACTTTGTATGTTTGTAGTCCTTCATGTTTTGTTGGATCTTGCACGAAAGTTTTGGTTAGATTCAGTTTCTTCGCCACATCTCGAACTGAACTGTTGGGATTCCTCTTGAAAGCTTGAACTACTCGCTTGTGATCCTTAACACTATACGGAGATTTATTTTGGGCACCTTTTTTCTTTCCAATCGATGGTCAAACGCTCGTGGTACCGATTTAAAAATCGAGACAGCGTAGAATGTACCATTCCCAGCTTCCTGCTGATGGCACGATGAGAAAGATCCGGATTTTCGAGGTACATGCGCAAAATTTCTTTGCGCCGCCGCTGTTCTTCCGACTCAATCTTCACAACGATTGCACATCGGCTAGTGAAATTTACATAGCGTAAACAAATACACATTGAACTAATTCCACCCAAAATTTCAATAGAAAATACCCAACGTGTAAAAAGTTACAGACATTTAAAAGTGGTGCAATTTGATACCTAATAAATAGTTAATACCTAATAAATAGTTACATTTCATGAAAATGCATATTTTGTAGAGATTAACAATAGAAAACCTTTGGTAAAATCAAATCGAAACATTCATGACTAGTTGACGAAATGAACAAGTTGCCGTTGATGTCAAATATCGCATCTACCCTACGCCATCCATCGAAAATCCAAGCGTGGCTCACGGGGTTGAAGTGAAATTTTAGGTTCCTAGCTGTAAAAGTTTAATTAACAAAAAATAAAAAATCTGCAAAAAGTGTTCAGGCGTGTTGGAGAAGAAACATTTTCCTACTCGGTCCGTATGTGTATGTTTGGAGGACGCTCATGTTGGCACAGGGTATTTTTGATAATTAAAAATGTTCCTAATCTGGGTTCGCTTCTTGATGTGAGTAAGAACATTTCGTTTGGTGCGTTTGAGCACGATTCTGGCATAAAAGTGTTCAGAGTAGTCGTACAGTGAAATTGCGAACATTTTTACACGCCTGATGGTCATAGTGAATGGCTGTCAAAGTTTATACTAGCCTGACTGTCCTTCAAAATAGTCAATCAAAACAAATGTGTTAAACGTCAAAATAAACCACTACTATCAAAAAAAAATTAAGAAGCAAACTTGTGTTATACGATCCCGGGAAACGTAATTCCTTGATTATTATTCAACCAGGAGCGCAATCAACTATTTTGCATAAATTTCTCAAAGCCACATCCTGCAATCACCACCAGGCAGGAAAGCGCGAGATTTCCATCTGGCAGTAAAGCCCAACCCCGCATCATAGCAAACGTGACTTTTGAATAATCAAAATAACCCGCGCAACTATCCGAAGTGTCATAAAAGTAGCAGCCAGTTCAGCTGCATGGCGAAAGAAAAGTGGGCTGTCAGTGGAACAATAGATTGCGAATAAAACTTTCCGTTAATCAGCGGAGCGGAAGCAAACTACCAAGCCGGAAAGTTTCCACGCGTGTTTCGTTTTTTGAATGGATTTTTCGCAACCGCCTTCCGCAACCGGTCTTCGTCCTGTCATCTAGCGAAACCCGGGTGCTTGTTTCACACATCATAAAGCAGTTTTTGTGCGCTGTTTACCAGTAGAATTAGCTGTTCCTGTCTATTGTAGGGAAGAGAGGAAACAGAACTGGTGTTTGTTTTTACAGCCGAAATTTCTTCAGAAACAAACCAACAGTTATTTCCTGTGGGAAGTTCTGCGGGTCGTATAAAAGTTATGGCTGCTGTTTACTTGCGTATTTTTCTTTTTAGGAAGAAGTGATGTATAAAAAGAGCTGATCCGGCTCATACGCGCCTTCGTGTTGTTTTGACTAGGTTGAACAACCGCATTTTTTTGTTTCACGATTAAATATCAATACATTTTTTTTGGTTTTAACGGTTACTAAGTGTCGGGACCGTACACTGGCGATACCATAGTAATTGGCCGCCATTGTTACGTGTCTGTTGTATGAGCGTTTTATTGAGCCTCGGCCCGGTTGCTGCTAATGCATCAACTGCAACGAGGGAACCGATGAATGGGTGCCCGACTGTCTCGAACGTACTAATTAGTGGGAAACGTTCCACGAAAGATCATTACTCTGTAAAAGTCACCGTATTTTTAGAATACTCACGGTACTCCAAACTATCCTTGAATACAGATCTTGCTGTTTTACATGTTCTACAAGGCTATATATGGTGTCTCCACCGTATTTATGAATTGCCCCACAGGACATCATAACACAATAACAAACAGGTTTCAGTATTTCTAGGGTACTCCAAACTATCCTTGAATTCAAATCTTAATGTTCCACATGTTTTTATTTTTACAACTTCATTCATTTGTACAGGCTCGTTCGAATCAACTTTACAGAGCCAAGTTTTAATTTTTATATACATCAGTTATCTTAAAACTAATGCTGGTGAGATAGAACCGATTACTCGCGGTTTTCTCGAGGTTAACACGTGCCTCCCCAACCCCTCTGAGAAAGAAAAAATGAAATTTAAGACTAATGATACTCCATCGTTAGCCATTGGATTTTGATGCGGTTTTTGCAATAGATCACAACATTTTCCTTATTTGTGAATTTGTACTCGTTATTCCGAAAATGTCTGTAGTTTCGGATTCCAAGGTGGGAGTACTGGGGTAATGGCATGCAGCATATTAAAAATCATGATTTAGCAAAACTAGGTCATCAGAAGACATTCCGAGGATGTTTGACCATACTGGCCACTTCAGGAGGCCTTGCAGGCTCTAAGTTCCCCCGGAAAAGTGGCCATAATTAATTTTTTACCAAAACCTGGCTTGCGGCATATCAAACTTCATGATTTTGCAGAACTTTGTCTTCGGAGAACATTCTGAGGGTGTCTAACCATATTGACCACTTAGGGAGTCACTGTCCAATTCATCTATCTTTCCACGAACCATTTTTACAACATCTGCTAACCATGCACTCTTCAAGTGAAGGCAACAAATCGTTGCACCATGCTGAGTACATTGTACTCTGTAGACACAGTCAAGCAGAAGATCGAATTACAGAACACTGTCGCCAGGGACACTGGCGCGGGCCCCAATTTTTTTTATGCAGATGTTGCGCTTATTTCGAACAAGTACCGATAGTTGCCGATTGAGCCGATCGAAGGCAAACACCTCCTCCACTCGGATAGTCTCTATGTATGGATTTGTAAACTTTTGGAAACGAACTAACAATAAGTTAATTTTGAATAAAAGACCAGAGTCTTTCTTGACAAGTGAACGAGTAACGTTGTTCTCCATGCGAAGATCCGAACGTCTTACATCTTCTTACACGGGATCCAAGTTCGTCCGGATAGTCGCCATATTCAAATCGTTACCAAAACCTGGCTTGCGACATATCAAACTTCTTGATTCTGCAAAACATTGTCTTTGGATCACTATGGATCAATATCCTTTTCCAACAAGGATGAGTCCGGATCCACGATGTTCAAAGTATGGGATTTCTAATCACCCATTTATTACAAAAATAATTCACATTATCGAACAAAACAAAAACCAGAACGAAAATCCCGTTACAACCAAGAAACCTTATTTGTGCTTCTCGAGCGAGAACTCTGGAGAACTTCTAAGGATTTCTCTGAAAAAATTCCCTGAAGTTCTCTAAAAACATTCCTGAAGTTCTTTGAAGAATTTCTCAGAAGTTCTTTTGAAAACTTCCCTGAAAATCTCTGAAAGACTTCCCTGAAGTTTTCTGCAGAACTTCCCTGTAGTTCTCTAAAGAACATCGGTGAAGTTCTCTGAAAGACTTTCCTGAAGTTATCTGAAGAACCTAACTGATGTTCTCTGAGGAACTTACAGCAAAATTCTTTGAATAACTTCCATGAAGTTCTCTGAAAAACTTGCCGGAATTTCTCTGAAGAAAATCCCTGAAGTTCTCTGCAGAACTTCCCTGAAGTTCTCTGAAGAACTTCCATGAAGTTCTCTGCAGAACTTCCTTGAAGTTCTCTGAGGAACTTGCATGAAGTTCTCTGAGGAACTTTTGAGAAGTTCTCTGTAGATCTTCCGTAAATTTCTCTGAACTACTATGTAGTTCTCTGAAGAATTTCTCTGCAGTTCTCTGCAGAACATCCCTGATCTTCTCTGCACAACTTCCTTGAAATTCTCCGAGAAACTTCCATGAAGTTCCCTGTAGAACTTCCATGAAGTTCTTCGAAGGACTAGTCTGAAGTTGTCAGATGAGTGTACCGAAAACACCCATATTGGGATAATCAGCCTCTTATGTGCACTCGCGATAAGCAATCATTACACCGTGTCCAATATATTGCCATACAAAATATAACTATTTATTGCAAATCGATAATTCAGATTTTATTGATAACTTTACCCATTTACGACTGTTCCAGAAAGTATAAGCACACCTTATTTTAACGGTCACTTTGAATATAATGAAATATTTCAGCATATTTTGGCTGCGGCCTTTAGTTTGCACATTTCTGAATGACATAGCATCAAAAAAGGGCTCAGTTTTGCGTTACCTATCAAAATGCGCGGTCCGGAACAACGAAAAAGTATCGTGCACAAATGCTGTGAGCGGACTCTCCTTGAAAAAAATGGCCAAGAAAGAGGGTGCAAGCGTCGGAGCGGTACGATCTGAAATTCGAAAACATAGAGAACAGTGTACGTTTGAAGATGCGCCGAAGAGTGGTCGGAAATCCGGTCCTATTAGTCCGAATAACGATAAAAAGATCAGGGATGCCTACAAGCGAAAACCAGCGACTTCCGTTCGGGATGTTGCGAAGAAACTAGGGACCTCGTCGAGTAACGTCATGCGTGCCAAAGAAAGACTTGAGCTAAAAACATACCGGAAGCAGAAAAAACCCAAAAGGAACCCAAAACAGGCCACGTCCGTGTAACCACGGGCCCACAAACTCTACGTTTCGTTATTGTGTAGAAATTCTGGGTGTATAATAATGGACGATGAAACGTATGTGAAACTAGATTACAAAACGCTTCCCGGACCACAATTCTATACTGTAAGCGAAGACAAAGACATCCCCGAAACGGAGAAAGCAAATTTTACCGAAAAATTCTGTAGAAAGGTTTGTTTTGGTAGGCAATATGCGAGTGTGGTAAAACATCTAGTCCGTACATCACAACGGAGACGATGAACACTCAGAAATACGTTAACGAATGTCTCCAGAAGCGCTTATTGCCGATGATCAGGCAGCACGAAGGTCAAGTAGTGTTTTGGCCTGATTTGGCGTCATGTCATTACGCAAAGGGCACTTTAGAATGGTACAAATGTCAAAATGTATGTTTTGTGCCGAAAGACATGAATCCGCCGAACTGCCAACTGCACGGCCAATCGAGACTTTTTGGGCTTTAACCAAAGCAAAGCTTCGAAAATTCATAAAACTAGCGGACGTCATCCAAAAAATTAAAAAAGATTGGCCAAAAGTTGTCAAAATGGTGAGAAGTACCACTGTGCAGAAGCTAATGGGTCATGTTCGAAGAAAAGTTAGGAGTCTTGGCTATGATTAAATATTTTTATTGAACGAGAGTAAAATATCATATAAAACACAAATTCAATATGAAAAATATGATTTGCCAAATAACATTATTAAAACTAAAGAAACATGACTTTTTTGATATTTTGAAAGTGTGCTTATACTTTCTTGAACAGTCTATATATTGCAATATAATACTGATCAACTTCAGCATATGTTTTAGAATAACACCGCCTTTAACCTTCTTGACCAGCTACTGCGTTTTTCGAAACCGTCACAGGCGGCATGCACGACTTCCATCGGCATTTCGTCCCAAATTCGTTTGATTACGGTTTTGAATTGGTTCATATTACACGCTCTGTGGTCATTTACCTTCTCCAGCATGTATGACCATACGAAATAATCCAAGGGATTCAGATCTGGTGAACTGAGAGGCCATTCATTCTTGTCCAAAAAGTCGGTCAAATTTTCTCGGCACCAGCCCTGAACGCAAATTGCAGTATGCGATGGCGCTTCGTCCTGCTGAAACACATAGTGATCATATCCAAACACCTCTTGTACATATGGCTTGACAACTTTCTCCAAAACTACCGTTTTATAATATACGGCATTCACTTTAACACCTTTTTCGATGAAAACCAGTGGTTATTTGCCTCGCTTGCAAATTCCTCCTCAAACCATCACTGACGCAGCACTTTGGAACCGTGGAATATTCCTATCACTCTCTGGAACAGTTCTCGAAGAGAGAGCCCTCAATCTGTCGTTCTGCACATTTTCTGATTGTTGCAAGACGAATAACTTATTGTCGGAAAAGATATATTCTTCACCACCGTTCCACGACAAAAGCAGACTTCTTGAGTAATTCATGATTAGGGCCTAAAAGCAATTTCTAAACAATAACTTTAAACGTTGATCTCGCACGAATCACGTGAATACTACTATATACAGCTACTCCATATAAAGGAACTAACATTCTTCTACCAGATGATGCTCTTATTTCAAGAAAGTGATTCAAGATTCAAGAGAAATCAACATTTAAAGTCATTGTTTACAAATGGCTTATAGGCCTCTAACATGAATTACTCGAGATTTGTTCTTTCGAGTCGTTTCTGTTTGGAAGGTTTCGAAACTCCATGAAACTTAAGTTTCTTGAAAGCTTGGAATCCGAGGTCAGTATATTGGGCATTGTAGATCTCGAAACATTCAGATCTGCGGCCCATTTTACGTACAGATCGCTGTGATTTTCGTCTAATCCGTTGCCTGACCACTTTAACAACTCGTGCAGTCCGCACCGTACGAGTACGACCGAATCTCTTCGGGTAATCCAACGAGCAGGTGTCACTGTACCTTCGGATGGTTCGGTACACAAAATCCCGCTTTACTCCGAGGTTTTTCAAATGTTTGAAAATAGCGCCCGGGCGCTCAGATTTCAAAAACTTTTTTATCACCACAGCACGAAACTCTTTCATCGCTGGTAAAAGACAAACACAGAATGAAAACAATCGTTCATAACCTAAAAGCGTTTGTATAAACATAGTGCAAATTTAAACCATACGTGAAGCATGTTGAGTAGTTGCACGACACCAATGCAAGGAAAAAGTGTATGACAATATATTGGACAAGGTGTACAGGTAATGCACTAAGTTCACTTGTACACTAGTTCCACGTAGCGGACGGATTCTTAACTAATGTTAATTAGTTAACATCATTCGAAAGGCCTCACTCAACCAAACATCTTTGTCGAATACGCCAACTTGCTATATGACAAGGATCTCGAGATTCAGTTTACAAAGTAAGTTTACATCAAGGGAACCTGCGCATGTCGGGGGGTTTACTGTACTAAGTTTTTTTTTAAATATACTGCCTTTCAGTGGTCATAAAAGAAGCACTATCTAATGTTAAGTTATTTGTTAAAGTAGGAGAAATTCTGAAAAAAATACTTTTGGAGCATTTACATTTGAGCCGGGGGCAGTTATTTGAGTGGTTCTCAAAATATATCAAAATTTCAATTTGTGATGCAAAAAAATGTGAAGAAAATGCAAATTGCATGAGCTTAAAATATGCTATTCGGTGGTTTTGAGACCCAAGTTCACGAAAACTGGGATGAAGCTCTGAGTCTAAAAATCTCTGTCAACCAATATAATCTATATATGTATCACTTTCCTGGTGTCGTTATCGGCAGTAACCAATGACACCATAACCAGATAAACGAATTTGTCTTCCGCCTCGATTTCATCACCGTAGATCTGAACTTGTGATAACGTTTGCATTGAAAAAAATATGGACAAAATTTGCCTGCCGGAAGTTGCGTCGTTCATCAAGCAAAGCCATAAGGGTAAAGATGCGGTGTTCTGGCTGGATTTGGTGTTGGTCCACTATTCGAAGCGAACGTTGGAGGAGTTGGAGCGGCTAAATATCGATGTGGTACCCAATTCGGCGAACTCGCCCAACGGCCCCCCAGCTGCGTCCCATTGGGAATTTCTGGGCCAACCTGAAGTGTAAGATCTACTCCAACAATTTTGTTGCAAAAACTGAGGAGGAATTGATAAATAAAACGAAGAAAGAACTTGCTCTCTTTATTTTGTTTTGAACGCATTAAAAAAAACCACAAACCTACTTGCTTCAGCAATCACTGTGAGGTATGTTTCCACCATCGTCTCAAAGTTGCGTGTTACGATACCAACGTAGATGGTGAAGCCAAAGTGTTGGACAGACGTCCTGACCCAAGCAACACAGCTTGTATTCAAAAGTCTTGTTTGCCAAAATATGCTGCGTTTCTGCGGGCATAGCTTTTTCCTTGTGAAGTCGGATCGACACTTTTTCTTCATAAAGTTGTTTGTTAAAGTCAGAGGAATTCTGAAAAAATACTTTTGGAGCATTTACATATACGCTGAGGCAGTTATGTGAGTGGTTCTCAAAAAATCAAAACTTCAATTTATGAGGCCAATTTGTGAAGAAAAATGCAAATTGTATGAGGCCAAAATACGATATTCGGTGGTTTTGGGACTCAAGCTAACGGAAACTGTCAGGAAAATCTGGATCTCAAGATTTTTTTCACTCGTCTTCTTCCATCTCTCATATTCTGCTTCTTTTCTTCCGTTTCTCTAAGAAAACTACATACCATTCCATCACAGAGAATGTATTCTCATATTCTTCCCGCCTCCCTTCGTCTGGATCGTCTTAATAATTTCCTTTGATTGGCTTTCACTGTATCTTCGTTCATTATTTTTTTCTCTTCTACGCCGTGTATTCGCTTTCGCTGCTTCTGCGTTTTCAATTCTATTGCATCTCTTTCATTCACTCCAATTTTTTTTACTCCAATGTTTTCTTGCGTCCCGCATTCTTTGTAATTTTATAAATTCACTGTTTTCATCATAAACTTTCGTTTTCATTCCCTTTATCTCCTTCGTAATCTTTACTTTCATATATTCGACTTTATATAGTTTTCGTAAGTTCTCCGTTTTTTCAACAGCATCTGTTTCACCTCAGACCTCTTCTGTTACATCTTCTTCTTCTCGATTTCTCACTTTTCTGTTCTTTCCTTTCCTTACAAGTTTCGATACACGTTGATTTCATTCTGAAACTTCTGCAACCGCCTTTCGTTGTCATCTTCATTACACAACGCTGCATTCAGGTTGGTCGGATCGATTTTGCATTTTGTTCTAGGTGCTTCGATCTTTCTGCAGAGCAAGATTACAAGGAGGACGTCCAACAGAAACTCTATGGCCAATGCATACGTGAGTACGCATGATTACTCGCTGGTCAGGAAATTTTTTTTTTCGATCTAACCTTTTTCTTGTCTCGCCTTCCTCTGTGTCACGTCTCTCATTAGCGCACAAAGTTCTTCCCTCTGCTGACCAGTGCTGTAAAATGTAATTTCGTGCAATTCGATAAATTTACCGATAACTTTGTTCAACTGCTGAATTCATGAATATGGTGAATGATAAAATTGAAGCTCTTAACAAATTCTACAACTTTGTCTAACAGTTCATTCCCCTAAGTGGTATATGAAAAGTGTAATATTCAAATGATATTCATTAATGAATATCATTTGAATATTCAGTTATTTCGCTCTCAAGTCTTAAGGCTTGCTTCATTTAGAATTGGAACAAACTTTTGCTCATATTGTGGCGCTCCTGGTGTACGGATTTGGAAGTTCTTGGCGCCCACGTGTCGGAAATTTTGTCAGCTTCACATATGTATTTTTGACATTCCGCAAATGGAAGCCGAAAGAAGGGAAAAAATTGTGCACAGTTATTTGGAAAATCCATTGTGGTCTGCATCTAGGCTAGCATAACAGCTGAAATTGCCCAAAAATACCGTATGGCGAGTTATCAAACGGTATAAGGAAACATTGACGACGATTCGGAAGCCTCAAGCCAATCGTCGGAGTGGAACTGTCGACCGGAAACTGCGTGGTAAGATTTTGAAGACGATTAAGAGGAATCCCAATCTGTCGGACCGTGATTTGGCCAGAAAATTCGCCCATAGTACCGTGAGGAGAACTCGACTCCGAGAAAGAATCAAGTCGTATCGAGCTAGCAAACAGCCAAATCGGATCATAAAACAGAATAGTGTGGCCAAAATCCGTGCTTGGAAGCTTTTCGACCAGGTGCTGACCAAGTTCGACGGGTGTCTTCTGATGGACGATGAAACCTATGTCAAGGCTGACTTCGGGCAAATCCCAGGTCAAACATTTTACTTGGCAACGGCTCGGGGGGATGTTCCAGCCAAATTTAAATTTGTTTTTGCCGACAAATTTGCACGAAAATTCATGATTTGGCAGGGCATTTGCAGCTGTGGCAAAAAAACGAAAGTTTTCGTTACAAATAAGACAATGACGTCGGAACTATACCAAAAAGAGTGTCTCCAAAAACGAATTTTGCCGTTCATTCGATTCCACGACCATCCCGTAATGTTTTGGCCAGATTTGACAAGCTTTCATTACAGCAAAGTCGTTCAAGAATGGTATGCAGAGAAAGGGGTCCAGGTTGTTCCGAAAAACCTTAACCCACCCAACTGCCCCCAGTTCCGCCCTATTGAGAAATACTGGGCAATCATGAAGAGCAGACTCAAGGCAAAGGGAAAGGTTGTCAAAGGCATCAATCAGATGAAGACCTGGTGGAATAAGATAGCTAAAACGATGGACGAAGAAGGTGTGCGCCGCCTAATGAGCCGTGTTACAGGAAAAATTCGAGAATTCCTTTGAAACCGTGACGAATAATTTTATCTGTGTTTTTTATTAAAAGTATGAAGAAAACGCTACATTTGTATTAAAAAATGATCTTGAATTCAATAATAAATAACTGAAACACAGGCAATTGTTTTTGTTCCAATTCTATCTGAAGCAAGCTTTAGGTTTAACAGTTAGAACAATACATTGTGAATCAAATTTATGAAACTAATCAAGCAGCACAATTTTTGCATACGTCCTATTGTGGAAATCAGCTTCTGGAGTTGTTGGCAAATTAAGAGCATTGGGTCGAAATGACTATTTACAGCACTGCTGCTGACAAATAGCTTTGCTCCATTGCTTTCGTAGCATCTTTCCTATGAATAGCGACGTCAAGTGGCAGACAAAGGTGTATTGGCGGTTTCGCAGTAGGTTCTCTATTTCTTGAATCCAGAGTTGCCGTGATTTTCCTGTTTCGAGTAATACAATATGATTAATTAGTTTGATGTACCTATACTGAAAAAATTAAAAAAAATGAGAAATGTGTAGAAATTGAGATTTAGCGAAGCAAAACTTGACCGACACGAAGGCGCTCAGGAGTGAAGTATCGCTGTTCCACGAACCGAATTCTCCGAGCAGACCGCTCACTTCTGGAGTGGATGCAAAACAGCTTTAAGCTGGCATCCTGGAGAGTGTGAGCTGTTTAGTGGAATACCTGTTACTAGAAAATGGGAAGAAAGATTAGTTATTTCTATTTAACTCCAACTTCCTTTACTTCTTCAGTGTCGTGTACTAATGCTCGACTTATACTAATGAAGTCGAGTCTTGATACACTACACTGAAGAAGTCTGCACATTGTATTCGAAATACGCGTATCTGTCAAGATAAGCAATAAAAGTTGGTGGGGATTATATGGTAATCCTTGTGCTTATTTTCTTGTTTAAGCTAGAATTTATTTCGTACAAAGATAATTGAGTAGTGAAACATTAAATAACAAATTTAGGTTTTAGACGTGTTTAAAATGAGCTTCAGATTCCTTGTCTACAGCTCCTGTCTACGTATCTGGTTGATTGGTTTAAGGTCAGGTTTACAGATTACTAGATTTTTAGGTTACTTACTGTGGTACTTAGAATTTTAAATGTTTAAGAGTTCGATAATGTTTCATATGAAAACTGAATTTCAGATTTGAATTGTAGTTCAATAAGATTTACCACATGCCTTTTTCTTCACTAGCGACACAATTTCAAAATGTTTGTCTGTCTTCCTGCCATTCAGTCTTCACCGTTTGACATATCGGACTTCTCCAAAGCTGGCTTGTCTCCATCATTAAGTTGAAGTGACCCCGTTATTCAGTTGCGGCTACACCCCGGGCTGTGCCAGCAGCAAAAGTCATAAATAAAAAAAAGGTACCTGGAGGAACAGAAATTTCATCAGTTTGCTGGGTGAACCTGCCAACCATTAAAATCTGTCGACTACAGTGGGCTGGGCATGTCGTAAGAATGTTAGACGACAGCCCAGTTAAAATGATTCTAAATAACGTTCCAACGAGTACAACAAGAAGAGGCGCGCAACGAGGAAGGTAGCTCGATCAAGAAGAAGGGCGGAGGGCAAACCGTGAAGCTAACGAAGTGCATCCAAGGACCGAACAATATGGAGACAACTTCAGTATACAGCAGAACCCACTCCGGTATTGGTCTGATTGTTGGCTGCTGGTAGTTGATTGTCTTGTATTGCGTTGTCTTGATGAAACAACACTTTTTAACGTAGGACTACGTTTTTCTTTTCTATACCGGGTGCCGTTTCAAAATTTTGAAAAATGAGAGCGTTACGCAAAAGTGAAAGGTTTTTGAACGCTTATAACTCTCGTTCGACTGAACAAAAAGACTTCATTCATACACCATTTGATCAAAAAGACTCACAAATTTTTCGCATTAAAATTTGAATGAAGTTCAATTAGTATAAGTAGTTCAATTTTTCATTTGAAAATGACCTTTTTTTGCTCCCATACAAATTTGCATATCAAAAGGTTGAAAAATGTGTTTTCCCTAGCAAGGTCATAGGAAACGAGTAACAAATGTCTTCTTCTTCTTCAAAATATCTTTTCCCCTTCCCACACAAATTTCTCAACGCACAAAGCTATTGGTCGAAAATGACATCATATTTGCGCTACGCTCTGATTGGTTCATACTGCCGCATTAACCGTGCCAGCAATTATGAAGCATGTGGAACGACCAACCAATCAGTTCACGCTGTGCATTCGTAAGCGACAGAGGTGTTCGATGAGTACGTCGATAGAAATTGCTCTCCCGCGAAAAGAAGAAGACCAGAATAATCTCATATCACCTGCAGCTGGACATCCGCAATGACGAGGAGCTGAACGAAGAACGAAAGCCCAAGAGGAATCGCAAACTATTACTCCCCGACAACTGAATCCGTCCTTTTCAGGACGACCAAATAAGTTTACTAATTAAAGAGTTTGGTTGAAATTTTCTATTGTGCTATTTGTAAATCAGTTACCGCGTCACGGCTGAACATAGCATTCATTAAACGCCGCGTCCCTGAGTATATCACAGAAAACGTTGAACAAGTAACGAACGAAATTCTAGAAAGGATAATTCTAATCGAATTTTCCTTCCATCATACAATAAACCGCTTTTAATTAGAATTTCATTTGAATTTTTTAGAAGCTTTTCAAAATGTTCGTCCTATACTTTAACATGGGAGCTGTCAGATTTATCACCACTCGGTGTCTTCTGATTTTTTCAACCTAGATTCGCCAATTCTAGAAGGGATAATTCAAGCCGACTGCGACACGTCAAAACCGACCATGTGGTTGAGTTCGTCATAGTTCCTACTAGGAACTTCCTAGTTGTGCATACCGGATTAGTTGCTGTCAGTGGCAAGCAAATTAGGCAAATTTCTGCTAAGAAAATCATCCGTCTAGCGTGCACAAATTAAAACTAATTATTGTGGCACAATGACTAAAGTTCGTCCCCTTTGATGCAATTTGTATCACACTGTCTTCGTTGGTACCGTCTTCTTTTGTGCAATAGCATCCGACGCTTTAACATACCAGCTCTCAGCAAAATTTTGACTCAGTCTTACAACAGTCGTGGAGCTGTGAAGTTCTCTGTTGCAACGCAGTTAGTGGCAGCAAGCACCTTGGAGGTTTCACTGGCGAGCAGTAGTTGCCCAGACAGGCGTTGGTGCTCTTGCGGATGCTCCCGTCAACATCACTGCGAGAAACATGGCTGCTGAAGCCTGCGAGTTGGCGGGAAAATGCCGCCCGTAACGATACAAAATTGCCGAAAACCCAAGCGGAATCGCTAACTACTGTTCCCCGTCAACTGAACCCGTTCTTTCAGGACGACCAAATCAGTTTATTAACTAAAGAGATGTTTGGTTGAATTTTTCTATTGTGCTGTTTGTAATTCAATTGTAATTCGCGTCACGGCTGAACATGGCATTCATTAAACGCCGCGTCTTGAAGTGTATCACAAAGAACGTTGAACAACTAACGAACGAAATTCTAGAAGGGATAATTTGAACCGAAATGCGACACGTCAGATACCGACCAGGTTGGGTCTCGTCGTAGTTCCTAGTTGTGCTTCGCGGTTTAGTTGTTGGCAGTGGCGAGCAAATTAGGAATATTTCTGTTAAGACTAATTAAATCTAATTATTGTGGCGCAATAAAAGAAGTTCGTCCCTTTGATGCAGTTTGTATCACATTGACTTCGTTGGTACTGTCTTCTTTCGTGCAATAGCGTCCGACGCCATTACCAGCTCTAAGAAGAAAATTTAATTCAGTCTTACGGTAGTCGTAGTTCTGTGCAGAGCTAAATCTGCCGTTGCAACGCAATAGGCGAGCGAGCACACTCTAGGATGCACTGGTGAGTAGTCGTTATCCAGAGTGGTTGGTGCAGTTGGCTATTTGGGCCGATACTCCCGTCAACCTCCCATCAATCAGTTGATGGAAAAAGCCGTCCGTAACAACAACGGGACAGGAATCATCCCACGTCACCTGCAGATGGCCACCCGCACCGACGAGGAGCTGAACCAAGAAAACCCAAGTTCAATCGCGAACAATGTTTCTTTCCCGTCAACTATATCTGTCCCTTTCAGTACGACCAAATCAGTTTGCTTATTAAAGGGTTTGTTTGGTTGAATTTTTCTCTTGTGCTGTTTGAAATTTCAATCATTCGAAAGGAATCAAATAATTTTGAGAAAGTGAAATCTCGCAGCATATGGCTGCAAGTATGTGATTTAATAATTTTCTTCTACGCGTTAATGACTGTTGCCCTCTTAACCATCGTAGTAAATACAACCGGGGCCGTATCAATATTAAAACCAAACGGTCCTTTTGAGGGCCACCAAATGCTATCTAAAGAGATAACAATAGAATTTTCTTACATATTTACTTCCCAATGCTGGTCTATCGTTCAATTAGCAATATTTCGACCTAGACGTCTAGCGGCAATAATAGACTTTGAATCCTCAAACAGACCACAACCATCTGCAGCAAGGTTTGGAAGAAGAAAACGTATAGCACTTCATCTACCGGGTGCTGACCCATTTTAACCCGATTCTGTCGTTTTCTGGAAACTTAAACCGCCTTTCGATCATGCTGCCGGGAGACCTAGCTAAACACGAGGTTTCTGAGCCGTGGTCAAGTAAACCAGCTTCATGACGAAATAAGGTGGTAGCAGTAGCTGTTTCCTTGAACCCAAAATGGCCCTTTTCAAAACAACTGGAAAGAGAGTTGACATTTCTTTGGGAGTGCTGGGGCTTGGTTTTGGGATGTTTGATTGCGAAACATATCTTCGTGTGCCGAAGCCGTAATGTGTTCGACATTAGCAGTATTGTACACACATAGGCCCAAGAAATCAGCCTCTTGGGTAAAAGTTTCCCAAATGATCAATAACTCATTTGCACTACTAGGTATATTACGTGATATAGAGTTTCTTGAAATCATATGTCATACATATTATTTGCAGTGAAAGCAAGATTTATGAATGTAGATACTAAGACCGGCTATATCAATAAAGGTTGCAGTGCGAACGTTTATTGTATGGGAATTCGATTTGGAAGGAAACCAATTTCGGCCACTCTTTAAACAATCAAGCGATCTAGTTTCCACATTGCTTCGTAGTCCTACGTCAACTTTGCGTACAACCCCATTGGGCTGTCCCTTCTAGTTTTTTCTTTTGCATATGCGACCGTTTTCCGGGATTAAATCCTTCAAACGCTCTAATAACGCTATAGTGAATATCACTGTTGATGACATTTCCCTTCTCAAGGTAATCGATGAATATTATGCCATGCGCATCTCAAAATACCAAGACTATAATTTCAATTAGAATCGTGCATTTTAACTGATCAAATAATACTGGTTCTCTTTTTAATCGTTATTTCAATTAATCATCATCACATTATCAAATTAAGGAAGCTAATTTAAAATTATTTGAATAGACAATAAAAAATAGATCATACACACTGCTTCCCCTTTCAGAGCCTGTATCATTGTTAATACTTTCTTGCTTTTCTATTATAACCCTTCATACATTTTTACAAACCACTGACCCAACAACCCCCTCACCAACTGATCATAAATACATTGTGTATGTTTTACATATCTTACATCAATTTAGGAAAACTAACGTAAAACTGAATTTCTTTCAACGTGACATCGTTTCATTATTCCTAAGGGATGCTTTGTTTACGAGAAAACCTATTCCGAGCACGTTGTTTACCATTTCAAGGTTTATTTTTATCATTGATTCTGGCTTTATCAGTATATTACTCAGAAAATACTATATCCTGTGAAGAAAACGGACGGAAAACCCCTGTCCTTTGTATGGTGATGAACTCTACGGTCTGACCACCACATTTGAACGTAAGACGACTATCCCAGTAGGGAAACAACCTTTGATTATCCTTCGCAGGGTAAAGAACGAAGATAAAAAGGTAAAGGTGGCTTGCCATGCAGTGTGCACAAGTTCATCAATTTCTACTTTGTTGTCGATCAAAGCGACTTTTAGTCATGGGGAGTAACGGTGTTAAACGCTCCGATAGGGTAATATGCGCTATAACAAAAAACAATACATCAATATACAAATCTTCACTTTTTAGAAAAAAGAACGATTGTAAATGAAAAAACTAGGGAAATTTATAGTACACTTTTGAATAGTTTTCCCAACATATTAATAAATAAAAGATTTATTTATAAAATACTGAAACACTTTTAAAACTATCACTAGACAGATGACTTTTGTCAACAAAGTAGGAGACGCAATATTACCGGAATTCGTGGCTACTATGGACTCCACAAGACCTCGAGGTCCGGTAAACTTCATCCCCGTACAAAGTGTGCCATGTACAGAACGCTGATAAGACTGGTAGTTCTTTACGTGCAATAGACGTGGACAATGCTCGAAGCGGACCTGCAAGCACTTCGAGTTTTCGACCGACGCGTGCTTAGGACCATCGTTGGCAGTGTATGTGAAAACGGTGTATGGGGGAGAATGATGAACAACGAGCTGGAGCAACTTTATGGTGAAGACAGTATCCAGAAAGTCGCTAATACTGGAAGCGTACAATGGGCGGGACATGTTGTAAGAATGTCAGACAACAACCCCGCAAAAATTGTCTCGAATCCGACCGGTACAAGATGCAGGGGAGCTAGATGGTTAAACCTAGTGGAGCAAGACCTTGGCAGTGTGGGACTTTCAAGTAACTGAAGACAAGCAGCCCTCAACCGCGTTTTATGGAGAAATATCTTGACGCAGGTGCGGTCCAAGTAGGACGTATACCAGCATAACCAGCAGAATAGTAATTAAATCATTCAATGATAAAAATCCTTTCAAATACAGTTCAGAAATTTTTTTTCTGTCTGCCCCTACCAGAGAGATCAACATTTGAAAAAGGTAATATTAAAAAAAAAAACCATAATAATTTTTGTTTGACATACGATATCGACGATTTCAGTACATCAAAAGTTGTGTCTATTATTTTTCAATAACCAATGAAAAGACTATTTTGCTAAAAAAAATTCAATAAAAAAGTTAGAGCGTAATCACTATTTTTTATAGGGGAATCCTAAGCTTCGTAAGAAAATTGCTAAAATTTGGTCATTTCAAAAGTTAGAGAAAATTTATTCAGTCAAAGTTGCATTAAATTTTCTCATCTACTTTTTTCATGAAAAATATATGCCTGTATTTCTGCAAATCAAAAAGTTATATATTCGATTTCTATGAAAATAAAGACCATCCTAGTTTTCATTCACACCAAACGAAGGACCTAACTATTAGAAACAACTTTGTAGAAAACAACTTT
The DNA here is from genome assembly GCA_034211315.2 of Aedes japonicus. NCBI lineage: Eukaryota > Metazoa > Arthropoda > Insecta > Diptera > Culicidae > Aedes > Aedes japonicus. Next base: position 10,596 of record JASCZW010006843.1, on the reverse strand, counting down.
GCTCCAAAACTTCAAACTTAGGCTGAAAAGGGATCTTTCCAGCTAAATTTGCATTCTGGACCATTCTGCATTGAAATTATTTTTAAAGCAAAATTTTACAGAAAGACGTTTTTGCAAATTCAATATAATTTTTAAAATTGTGCAACTCGAGTACATACAAAATTGCAGATGTACTCAATACGACGTTACTTTTACAAATGTCAAGCTATCAAGCTGCTAAAAATTCAAAAGAATGTCAATGCTAGATATGGCAACCTGAAATAAAAAAAGAGATCGGGTGACTGAGAGCGACACACAGTGGTGATTCCGGGAACTCATCGATCAAGATGGTATGGTTGCCAGACACAGCAATAATAGAAATTTGCACTATAAACATTTAGGCATATTCGGCATCTGATGGGAATACCCAGAACATTGCAACGGTTAAAATAGCACACAAGAAAAGTCAGCAGAGCAATCTACTCATTGTTTCTGAATAATTTTCTTGGTCATTGATGGATATCAAGGTCTGTTTTTATAGGTTTTATAGTAATATCTGTTTATATCTGCAATTTTATCGTAATATTACGATAATATTTATTGTATAATGTTTGTAATCTAAATAAGGTTATTGCAAGATCAAAAGACTGTATGAATACAGACATATTTGTATATCTGGCATCCCTGATATGAACATGTTGTACCACGAAATAAGGTGGAGTGTGTCAACTGTCATTTAATTGAAACGTTTCGGTGATTCGTGAAATAGTTAAAAAACTACATGCTTCAGTCCCATTGTGTTGTTTGGAATGATAACGTAGGCCTACGGAACTAAATGCAAGCCGTTCAGATTTTACAATGCAATATTCTTTGAATTAACCTTTTCAGTCTTAAAATTTTCCAAGCGTTATTATATGAGCAATTTGGTGTGTTCTGATTAAATTGGTGCTCATAGACACGATTGAAAAAAGTAGGAGATTTTTTTGGAGCTGTGCTAGGTTGTCCAATCTGTCCTAGAGTTCAGAACTTAAAATGTACAACTGTTACAGTAGCTTTATCCGCTTTAAAATGATTTTAAATATAATCAAACATATTGAATGAAGTTCATTCATTGGAAGAACAACAGACATTATGAGATAGTTTGGGATATACATGCCAAACAAACAAACTTAACTTTGTACAGCTACTGTTACAATATTAAACCTTATGTTTTTAATTACCTGAAACTATGATGTCTGTGGACGGTTCAGAATATTTATTCAATATGTTTGAATAGTTATCGTAGTTTTGTATAGCCCAAGAGAACTGGTGACCTTACAAAAAATTCCTGAATGTGTTTGAATGCGTATCATCACCTTTCATAGATTATTAAGCTAATATTACGACTGTAGATCCTAACTTCTGAACTCAAGGGCAGTTTTGGTGACCTAGAACATCCCAAGATATCTCATTTTAGAGCTGAACCAGCCGAGACTGAAAAGCTCAATAATAAAGATATCTAATCTAATCTAATCTAATCTAATATCCGTTTTATCTGTTTATCTTCCAGAAGGCTCACTTAATTTAGTCAAATACATATTGTTACTTTGTTTGGTCCAGAAAGCTACAATGACCACTGTAGATTTTCAGTTTTGAATTCAAGGATAGTTTGGTACCCTAGGGATTATATTATAGTGTCTGTTGGTCTTCAGAAATATTCAATGAATTTGTTTCAATACACACCGTAGCTTTGCGTTGCCCAGAAAGCTTTTGTTGCAACTTAAGGTTCTATGTTGTGATTTCAAGGATAGCTTGGATGACCCAGAACATGTCATATTGCATTATAATGTTTGTTGACCTTTAAGAATATAAATTGAATAAGTTTTTTTAAAATTATATATTGTTGCATTGTGTTGCCTTAAAAATTAATTTTACATCTGTAAACCTACAGTTCTAAACACCCGGACAGTTTGGATGAAGTAGAGCATCAGGAAATAAAAAATATTGTCTGTTAACCTTCCAAAAGAATCACTGAATATGGTTGAGTACATCTCTTGTTTTGAGCTTAAGGGCAGTTTGAATGACCTAGAGTATCCTAAGATTGTCACATCATGTCATGTACATTTTGTTCCTTTGTATATTCCAAAAACCTACTGTTACAACTAGATCTAATTTTCTGTATGCAAGGACAGTTTGGATGACCCCGATCATCCCAATTACTCTCGTAATGTTTGTTTACATTTTAAAATATTCACTGAATACGGAGCGTTACTTTGTATAGCCCAAAAAGCTATGGTTACTACTGTAGATCTGAAGTTCTGAACCCAAGGACAGTTTTGGTGACCTAGAACGTCACAAAATGATCAAATAATGACTGTTGACCCTTCAAAAGGTTCATTCAATATGTTTGAATACATATCATAATCTTAAATAGCCTTAAAGGCTACTGTTACAACTGCAGATCTGACGTTATGAACTCTAATGAATTTGGGATAACCCAAAACATCCCAGAAAGATACAAAAGTATGCAGCGTTTATCACCAAAAATTGAATAATAAGTATGCATATGTACCATATTCTAAAACAATGCTTTCTACTATTAACAAGACATTTGTGTTTTTTCTTCCTGAACTTCTACACATTCAGGTCGTCAGGTCTAGGTCGTCAATAAGGCCTTAAACTCATATGTTTTCCGGGATAGAAGAATAGTCCAGTCTGTGTCTGTTCATTTTACACGGCCATTTTCCTTTTGGGGTCATAGACGATCCCTTAGGCCTGAAAGGGTTAATATACTTTTAAAGTCAAGGCTTGACATATAAGAATTTATCTATTGAAATTGGTACTTAGAAATATTTCCGATCGATTGATGCAAATATTTTTTATTTATTTTTTGTTGAGAAATGACTGAGATATTAACGTTCAAAACCTGACCACTTTTCGTAACGGTCGTAGTGCAATTTGTTTTATAAATTGTACCCCATATAGATAACAAAGACGCAACTCTACGTCAAAACACTGAGAGAAAAATGTTTAATATTTATCGTGATCGGGATTTAGCAAATTTGTAGATTATTCTTACCTGGATCGGGGAACAATAAGGATCTAGATTCAGATGAAGATTGAGTCTGTCTTTGTTTTGAAACTAATGGTGCTGACTTATTGCAACTTAAGCCTGTCCACGTTAAATTTCTGGCACTTTTATTTCAGTGTAGGTTTTGAAGTATTTCACGGATCGCTGAAACGTTTCACTTTTATGACAACTGAAACTCTCCAATTTATTTCGTGGTACAACATGCCTTCATTCTTGTTTCATTCAGTAAACTGGCGTCGAATCAAGTGGAAGTACGCGAACGCATTTTGTACGAACGGCAGCAAAATCTAAATTTATCGGTACGCTATTTTGCCAAGAAGTTTTGTGTTTGCAAATCATTTACAAGCGCTTGACTGTGGATCGGAAGGTTGGAAGTGGAACAAATCGAAAAGTGCTCCCGACAGAAGGAAAAGAAGGTGATTGCCATTATTGAGAAAAATTCCAATCTTTCTGTGCGAAATGTGGCTCGCAAAGTTGGGAAGTCAAAATCATACGTACAAAAAGTGAAGTAGAGGCAAGAACTGAAGGCATATGAAGTGAAAAAGTGTCTATAAGCAAAATTTCACTCCAAAAAGTCGTGCTAAGGAGCTTTACACCAATTTTGCACAAACAATTTCTTGTATCATAATTGACGACTAAACATACGAGCTAGAAAAAAAATTGATCTTGCAATGATGTGGAACCGTAAATAAGACAGGCGCTTAGATACAACTAATTTCTGCACAAGTATCTGAAAAACATGAAAAATAGAAGCTAGAAGAGATGTTCAGAATTACATGTTCCATCGATCGAGACGTAAAATATGTATGCACAAAAGCAGATCTAATTCTTAAAAACACTGGAAACTGTGGTAGAGCAGACCTGCAATTAGAAAACAAAAATATATTAGTCATATTAAAACCTACTTACACAGAAAAAAAATAATTAATTTTAACCAGCGCGGAAAATTTCCCCTCGTGTAATTCAAAGCCAAAGGAGCGTAAACAACGATATTGTTTGCAATCTTTCATACAACAGGCTAGATTCAAGCGTTATCTGGCTTAAATTTACATGAAATATCCCATTATTTTCTGCCAAATCTAGCATTCCCTTTATGTGCATTAGATAACGCAGAAAATTCAGTGTTTCTTTTTATCTGTGTACCTGTAATTAGTTTCATTTCATTCGCCTCAGTTACAATAAAAACAAAACTGAGTTTTCTTATCTGACAGTTACTGATCTTTAGTAAACACTGTCTTTCGGATCTGTTCAGATTGGTCTGTTTTGCGTTGAGCAAAATGCGAACATAACATAAACAAAACGGTACGATCACATGTAGCTATGGTGTGGATGAAGCGTTCGCTCGCTTGCTCGATCGTTTGATTGTTTGGTTTGTCTAGTTACGATTTGATGTTGGCTGCTAAGATAATTTTGGAAAGCAAGTATGTAACTAGGTTACACAAAATTTTCCGATTCATTCTCCTGACAAGCTTTGCGGCGTACGGACGTTTATTTTCGAATGAAGATAATAAAATGGCGAGCAAGCGGCCTTCGAACATCGAGCCAATTCTTGAAAGTTACGACAGAAGCGAACACTCAATTACTGAAGATTAGATTAGGAAGAAGATTGTTTACCATTGCAACGAATTACAACGCAATAATATTGAAATTTCAATTCCAATGGAATGCATTTTCGAAGAAATGTAATATTTAATCGAGCTGGAGACATTGCTGAAATTCTAGCTGAAACTACACTGAAAATAATAAGTACTTTAAACAAGCGCGTAAAATTTCTCCTCGTTTAATTTCAAGCCAAAGGAGGCGTAAATAACGAAACTGTTTGCAATCTTTCATACAACAGGGTTAATTCAGGCGTTATCAGGCTTAAATTTACATGAAATATCCCATTATTTTCGGCCAAATCTAGCATTCCCTTTATGTGCATTAGATAACGCATAAAATTCGATGTTTATTTTTATATGTGTAGGAAAACCAACTTATATATAGGCGCCATTGAAGATTGCCTTAGTTTTGCTGAAAATTGACTAATGGGAAATCATCCTTTCATTTAGAGGTTAGTATCACCCCTCGTTCCCCATTTTGTGTGTAACTGTGACCTTTTGGATTTTCACTTCGAACATCAAGGGCCCCACAGGTGCGACACAACAAGGCTAAATGTGTGTTCTTCTCGCTGTGTGTGCATTATTTATTAATGCAAGATCTTTTTTTTTTATCATACGTAATCATAGACTTTAGTAATAAAATATGGCATGGTCTCAAGATTTTGTTATTCTCTTCTTCTCCATCGCAAGAAGCTGACATGTTTTGGTTGAAGCCAAAGGTGAGCTAGAAAGATGGCAGGATTTGAGACATACTTGAGCGGATAATCTATCTAGCTCGGTTCTAGCTGATGACATAACCGGAGTTTGTTTGTGTGCTTTTCGTGTTCTCTAGAGATTTATCTGTATGTTTTTCCCTCTCCAGCTTGAGCTACACGGCACTGGTCATAATGCTCAGATAGTGCAGAATTTGTGGCTAAAAAAAGACTGTCTTTTGTAAATAAATGTACTCATCACACTAGTTTATTTCGTTCACTGGCAAGATTTGTGTTAAATATGTTGCTATAAATTCTAGTGGTTAGAATAGATAACATTTGAGTTTAAATGTGCCAACAGCGGATCGATAAACGAACTACTTACTCTTTGGTATTTACATTCTATTAATGACCTTCGATCTGATCAATTATCAAGTCTGAATTGTGTAAAAGAGCTTCATTTTTTTTTGGCGTAGATTGGCGTGCTGTGGCCAGCCTTCAATATCAATCAATTGGTGTTGAGTGCCTCTTTTTTCAGTCCTGTATGGTGGCTGCTGAATTTTACTCTTTTACACCATCAATGTCGGCTGCATACAAATTTTCCACAGGCTAATGGTTTTATTGTTACCCAAGTAACAGTTTGAGTTTTATTCCAGCCATATAGCACTCCCCCCGGCTTTGATAAAACTACATTCAAAACTGGTTTGTCCACCAACACCACCTCTATGCATCTTTAAAGCCGAAATGTGTACAAAGTGGCCCACTCTATAGACGGTTGTGAACACAAATTATTAAAACCTTTAAAAGACCATAAAGATTTTGAAAATGTTCTAGTGAAAGATGTTATGACCATTTGAGAACCTTCATAAAACCCATTGGCTGCTATCAAAACCAGAGGGTCAAATGGCCACAGCTGTCAAACTTCACGCTGAAATCGTGGTTGGTTTTGTTGTCCTGCTTTGTTCTATTCTCTGCTCTTCTGATTCATATAAAAGTAAATAATATTGAAGAAAAAAAGTTCTAATGTTGCGGGAATTTTTGTTTGATAGCAAAATATCCAAAACAAATTAAGTTTTTTTATAGCGTATCATGCACCAAATCATTTGCACATTTAATTTTATGGTAAACATTGGCACGATGATAGCCGAAAATAAATGTGCCTCTGAGATTTTGCAAGTTTACATCAACAAAAACTAAATTGAAAAAAAAATATTCGATAAATTAATCATGAATTTCTTGAAAATTTATGGAATTCAATAAAGTGATCTAAACGAATGCCAAAATTGGTCTCTGATTTGCAGTTTATTTGCATTGCATTTAAAATTTCGTGCGTTTATTTTTCCACATTTCAATTATTTCATGCATTCCAATATGGCGATTAGAAGAAATCACAGTTTTACCAAAACTGCCAATTTGCCGTTTAATGCATTTACTGGAGGAAAAATGGTTTTAAAATGATTTTTCAACTGACTATATAATTAGATAATTCGAATCAGTCCTAAAACGGCACTTCAAAATAGCATTTTACGATTTCATAAAGTCAACGTTAAACCTTTGGTAGGAGTAAAAGGAACTTTAGAAGACAAGGTTTTAAGATTGTTGTAAAGAAGCTGTATAGGCACAGCTGACTAAAATTTGAAACCTTTTGGCACCTTTTACTGCCATAATGACACCACATTGATTTCTAGTGGCTTTCATAAAACATTATTAGATCTTAATAAAGCTGGATGGTTTAGAAAATGTTACTTGGATAGGTCACTAGCTGCACGCTGAATAACGCCGAAACCTCTACACTAGGTCTTTTGTAAAGAACATATTACGAAGGCCTTTCAATGCCCTTTGAAGCAGTTTATCAACCGTACTGAGGCAAAGTCACCCAAGAAGACGCAAGCTGTTATGTACTGACTCGGAAGGTTAAGTTTGAGAAGAATGTTCAGCGATACTGACAACAAAATCGTCATGCCGTCTCAGCAGAACGCCTCTTGTCTTCTGTTGATCACGTTGCAAGTTGGTTCCTCCCGACAACCGTCTTCATTGTCACTGAAACCATAGAAATCATCCGACTCTTCATTTGAACTCCAGACATCAAATTTATCCGAAGTTGAACCATCCTCTATAGCATCTCGATCAGCTCCCAACGAGTTAATTGGGATTTCAACGTAGTCATCCAACTCCTCGGATACGATTTTAGATTTGTTTTCTTCCAGTTATCCCGATCCATTACCTTGCTCAATGAATCTTTCATCTCTACTAATGGTCACACGATTAGTTGCCGGATCAAGGAAACGATATTCTTTGTGGTCCTCCGAATAGCCAACGAAGGTAAACTTAATAGATTCCTGTATAACTTAGATCGCTCTTCACTTGGCACGTGCACGTACGTATCACACAAAAATACCCGTAAATGCTCAAAGCTCGGCTTGCGTCCTGTCCAAAGTTTGAATGGTGTCTTTGCTACAACGCCCGAAAGCAGGTTTCTGAAGGTAAGCTGCCGTCACGACAGCTTCTCCTTAATACAACTTTTTCAGACCAGCATCAGCTAACATACAGATCGCCATTTCCTGAAGTGACCATTCTGCATCCAGTTCCGGCACATACAGTACGTTTTTCAATGTCACTTCGACCCACTCACTATGTCCGTTCTCACCGAACACGACACCATTACCGATACAAACGCACACTTTCGTTTTGTTACCGTCGGCAAGCGTAACCCCGGGTTGTCGCTAGCGTTCAATGACTTAAAAACGACCGATCACTCGTCATGTGACGCGTAGCATCATTGCAATTCAACAGTCCGGACCCACACCAGCCATAAACAAACGGATCCACCCGAAGCACCTGCGTCGTGTGCCTGTTTGGCTTTAGTGGCTTTAGGATACCACCTCTGTAATTATCATCCTTCCGAAGCTGCTGTTTCTTCTCATCTTCATAAGCTTTTTCTTCGACTGTAGCCTCTTGCAGTGCGTCCGAAATGACTCGGGTTGTTAAGACACTTTCTCTCTTCTGCTTTCATCTGTATCGAGCTTCATCGTGTTAAAATCGTTCGACAAAACATCAATTTTCTGCCTGCGTTGGTTGTACTCATCCAAAAAGCGAGCTTCACTCAACACAACCGTCCAATCCGCGTCCACCCAGCACTACAAGCTTTGCACCAAGCTCCTATATGACGAAGAAACACTACGGAAAATCATTGCTATCTGCAATGGCTAATCCAAGTTTCGTGGAGCGGCAATCAACTTGTCAAACAACTCTTCCATCGGGTTCAAGTGCTCTTCCATGTTCCCGTTTTCAGCTTAATTTGCACAGTTGGTTCAAGTAATGCAATGCTACCGTAAAGCATTCCACATCCCACGAGAACTGTCCAAATTCTTCATCGAGCAAAGGTCAAATTTCGCACGAGCTCTTCGATCGCGACTCTTCTATTGCTGGGTTTCCGGTTCCGGTCGTGCGACACCAATAAATCCCACAAATCTTCCTTCTCAAGCAACCATTTCATACGTTGCTTCCAAAAAGTCCAATTCGTTTGGCTCAACTTGGGAAGTGACATTTTGCACTGTCCGCCATTTCATACAAAAAAAAATGCCACTGTGGGGGCGACCCCGGCGTAGATGTTAACATCCATACCTCTCACGCCAAAGTCACGAGTTCGAATCTCACCTCCGGACAAGTTACGAAAATATCCAAAAGGTATTTAAGTCACTGCTAAGGAGATTTACCAGCCCAGGGCTGAAAATCTCGATAATCAAGGAAAAAAAATGGCCCATAATCTGTGGATAAACGACGAACCGACAGGAACACACGCGGAAAAAGACGAAAGAAGAACTTTGGATTCAGAGACACGTCACAACAGGTTACTGAACAACTTAACGTTTATTTATTCAGCCGAATCACAGGAGTTGTTTTAAGGGACTGAAGAAAATGAAAAAAGCACTTCCGTGCGCTGCCCATTGAAGTCAATATGCTTTTGTACGCGGACGACATCCTCCTCCTGGTACGAGGTGCGAAAGGGGAATGCTTGCACCGAAAACTGCAGGCCGCTGTCAAAGCGTGGGGTTTGCCATATCCGCAATGAAGTCACAGACATTTTACTGCAGCCTAATGCGCATCGAGCTGGTGAAAGAGGTCATCATCAATCGAGACCCCCATCCTGAAGATCAACCGTCTGAGGATCCCTGGGTGCTTTCAAACGTCAAACCGACGTTCAAACCGCACTGCAAAACGGTGAAGAAAGCATGCGAATCTCGACTGCGGATGTTGCAGATGATGGGAGCGGAAACTCCGCGTGGCAACCGAGCAACCTTGCTGTAGGTGGGTTCGTCATTCACAGTAGTCGCTGTGAAGCTGACGAACTTGTGAGCCGAGGATGACCGGATGCCCTGCAGACCTAGCCCCAGCGTACAGCAACAAAATGCTTCCGGAGCGTTTGTGACCAGCCCAATCTCGGTTATGGTCGGAAGCTGGAACACTCCCCTTTGAATTCCTCGCAGTTCAATCTGTAGCACGAATGGCTATCCGGATTTTAGCCAAGAGCCGAACCAACAGCACCTTTCCACTGATCCGGTGAGCATCTGAACGTATACTTGATGTGACGGGTACCGAACTTTCTGCTGTCCATTTAACGAGACAGAATGATCGTATATGGCACGCATAAACCATCGATAGTATGGGATGTAAAGTGAAATGTACGAGCCAGTGATCCACTGGATAGAGTCCGTCAGTCGTCCAACAGATGCTTGCGACCAGATTCCACAAGTGGTTCGAGAAGTGAAGACACCGTTGGAGCCGCATTTTTGCATGACTAGCCTTGCAGATTTGTTCAGCCTTGAAAGCGTGCTGCGTTTTCTCGGCGAGAGGCGTACGCTATAAAGAGACGTTTCGATACCGAACGTCAGGGTCGAAATGGTTATTCTTACGGATTCAGCCAGTTGTCTTCTGGCCTTAGAATCAGAAAAGGTCAAGGCGTGGATTCAAGAAATCGAAGAGATTGTGCGTAACAAATTTGTTCACTTCGGTTGGATTCCAAGATATTCTGGGATCAACGGCGAAGATACACTGTGAGCAGTGAAACAAGCGATAAGACGCCTATGGGACCAACAGTGGTACGAAGCAAGAGACGCAAAATTGAGGGAAGTAAGGTAGGATACGCGCAGGTGGATGGACCTGGCAACCCAGCCGACCAACGTGCGCTCACGCGCCTTAGGATCAGCCGCACTCATTGATCCATTCTTTCGTTTTGAAAAAGGACACCCATGGG
>JASCZW010006842.1:0-81108 GCA_034211315.2 Aedes japonicus | reverse complement strand
GGCGTATTTAAAATGTGTTTTTTTTTTCCAAAAATTTTTTTTTCGTCTTGAAAAAGTTGTAGGTAATGAAGTGTTCTTCAAGAAAAATATACAATTAAACTAACAAAATCACAATTACATGCCTCAAAACATAAAACCTTAATTTTCTCAAAGGACCCCCTTCGTGGAGGATCGAAGAATTGTTTTATGCAAAGCTGAAGATATTTCATTAAAGCTGATTTGTTTTCAAATATTTATAAATGTTTTGAAGATGTTTAAAATTTATATTTTTTAAATACACCCACAATAGATCTCAGGCATTAATTTTAATTTAAAAACTTTAAATTATCAAGTTATTGCAAATTGTAATAATAGAAATTTATGTTTTTCCAATTTTGTTTGGCCCTATTTGTTTGTTAGTCGTGATGTCCACAGCAAAATGTATTTTTCATAATAGATTATGGAAAAACAGGCATTTTTTTTGGTGGCAGTCAGACTTACCCGGTTATGCTTGGACGCGATGGAAAAGAATCAAGTTAATGCTTTTGGATATGTGTGTGTTTCCGATAGTTTTGTTTAGGGAGAGAAGAAGCAGTATTTCAAACAATCCTCTAATTGTTATGTTTTTTTGTATTCTCAGTGCGTGGAGTAACGATTATGATGTAGAAGGAGATGTTTGCTCTTCTCCATGAGGCACCAAGAGTGGACAGTAATGTTTGCTAGAATTAAAGATATGATCTCAGATCTCAGACGTTGCAAATCAAATCAAACCCAAAAAAGGAGAGAGTTCCTCACCCATGTGCTCATCAAAACAGAGTGCATACAATATATCGCTAGAATACACTCAGTAGCAAAAAAAAAAGCCGAGGAAAATTTTGCTTCCAAAAACCGCGTTGTTCAACCTCCTGTAAATTTGTCAATTATCAATATTTTTGGCTGAAAATTTGATTACATTATACAAAATGTATTGACCTTATGTGACCAAAATTTCATGTTGATCAAATCTATGAATTTGGAGTTATCATAAAATATGTGAAAAAAGGCATTTTTGGACATAGCAATTTCAAAAATCCGTATTTCTGTGAAAAATTTAGGTAGCGTACTACAAATTTTTTCATAGCTTAAAAAAGTACAGAAAATAATGTGGACAAAATTTGAACTGTTTCCATCAAGTGGTTTGGACTACAGCTGGCGTCAAAGTTGACGCACCAGCATGAGCATTTCCCTTTTTCACCCGATACTGACCTTGCTGAAATATCGGTGCAAAAAAAAAGCCGAGGTGAATTCATCTTATTAATACACATGATTTGTTACGCGTGAAATATCCCAAATAACTAGTGTAACCCACGAAGAACTTTGCAAATATGGCATTCAGTATGAATTGGTTTGTGAAAACTACGTATACATTGTTATACAGTATTATTAATAAAATTCACCTCGGCTTTTTTTTTGCACCGATGTTTCAGCAAGGTCAGTATCAGGTGAAAAAGGGAAATGCTCATGTTGGTACGTCAACTTTGACGCCAGCTGTAGTCCAAACCACTTAATGAAAACAGTTCAAATTTTGTTCATATTATTTTCTATACTTGTTTAAGCTATGGAGAAATTTGTGATATGCTACCTAAATTTTTCACAGAAATACGGATTTTTGAAATTGGTATGTCCAAAAATGACTTTTTTCACATATGTTATGGTAACTTCAAATCTATAAATTCTATCAACATGAAGTTTTGACCACATAAGGTCAATATATTTTGTATAATGTTGTAAAATTTTCAGCTAAGAATATGGATAATTGACAAAGTTACAGAAGGTTGAACATGGAGTTTTTTGCTAACAAAATTTTGCTCGGCTTTTTTTTTTGCTACTGAGTGTAACTATCACAAAGCTATCCGTGGTGCATGAGCGCTTACCAGACGTCACCTTTTGCCTCTTGAGGTGGCGGATTCGTCCGTGCTTCGACTTACCTCGCAGTGGGATGTTAGGCAAAGGTAACGTCCTTGATTCGAATACTACTTTACCCATGCCCTTTCACTCAATTTTCAATACTTCTATTCCGGAAATTTCAACACTTTCTCTTCGTATCTTTCATTCTAGCAAACATTACTGTCCACTCTTGGTGCCACATGGTGATGGCGAACATCTCCTTCTACATTTCTTACAATGTTTTTTTTTTTAATTTGCAATTTTCATTAAATTTATTGAATACATTAAATATTTTGGGTTCATCATAAGAATTAGAAAATATCTTAGCTGCAATTTGGTTATTTGAAACTGGAATGTAAGAAAGATATTTTTGAGATCCAGGAATTGGTTTTGCTTTGTTCAAAATCGGATCGAATTCTTTTTCGGGCTCTTTGAATTTATCCATGGAAACATGGCAAAATGTCATTTTTGTTTCATGATCCTTTTTGCGATTATTTACCCAGTCATAAAGTTGTCATAAAGTAAAGCATTCCGCTGAAGTCGATGAAGCTCAACCCCCGAGCATCTTGACAGATGAGCTTAGTTTTACGTACCCATCTACGGATTGTAGATGTCTCTACCGTGCATAAACAAAGGGCCTTCCATCTCGATACTACCGCTTTTTAGCTTTGGATTGCATGTTTTCGTTTCCTTATGCGTGGATGTTAAAAGCAGTACAAGAAAAAATTGTTATTAAGGCGTATTGTTGATGTGGCTTTATTTTCCATTAATTTGATTTTATTTGTAACGAGTTAAATCATCATTAATTGAGAATAGGAATGAGGGAAGTGAAACAGAGACAGAAAGAGAGAAACAGGACGTAAAGAATGCTTAAGACGAGATTATTTTTATTTTAATGTATGAGTTTCTATTGAAATCTATTGACCTTTCTGTTTCAAGCACACAGAACAAAAATAATCCAAACCACAATGTCTGCTTGAAAGAGAAAACAGAGCAAGCTCTAACGCTACCATTACTAAACAAACATGTTTTTTGACATCCAAATTAAAAAAGTTAAAATTTATTTTAAACCACCGATTTTGTTTCGAATTAAACAGGCAGGTTGGTTGTTTCTGCCCTAAGATATTACCACAATACAACACAAATCATGGATATTCAAAACTAATAGGTCTTCTTACGAGTGTGACTTCACGTGTGAAAATTAATATTGGACGAAAAAATTAACGAGTAAATCATTACGGGTGTCACGGGGGGAAGTGAGAACCTTTATAAGTCCGAATATTTTTGTTGTTTCCATCTTGAAAGGAATTTATTATTATCAAAACACAAGTTACATTGGCCCAGGGAAACTAATTAAAGTTTAAGATTGATTCTTCCAAAGCAGCGGTTAAACCAAACTGATATTTTAATTAGAGAAAAAAATAAAAACATTTTTCGTCATCCAGTCCTGCTGCATGCTCTGATGCTGTCACTCACCAATAGGTGAAAATTTAATATTTTACTTGAAAATTAATTGAAAATAGTAGAAAGGCTGCTCACAGTAACATTTGTTGATTCGGGGGCCCCGGGGTATTGGTTAACATCCATACCTCTCACGCCAAAGTCACGAGTTCGAATCTCACCCCCGGAGAAGTTACGAAAATGCCCAAAAGTGGTGTTTGAGTGACTAAGACGGGAGATAAACCAGCCCGAGGCTGAAAATCTCGATAATCAAGAAAAAAAAACATTTGTTGATTCTCCGTAGAATGGAAGAAGTTTATAAATGTAAATGTGCACTTTTATGATGTTTGTTAGCATTTTAATCAAATAATTGAAATATAAAAGAAATGTAAGGTGATTGTAAATGAAAATGTTGGTTATGGTGTATGTGTTTCAAACAACATTTAAGTTTTAATCATACTTAAATTTTTTTTAACAAATTATAAGCGAATTAACAAACAAATCTGTTTGTTTTCGTAGCTGTCATAATGAAACAACCAACATAATAGTAAATTCAAACGAATGTCAGTTGAACTTAACTGCTCAATTCCCGAATCAATTACTCAAAACTTTAGTTTGTTTTAACCCCGTTGGTAGTCAAATCAAACTAATGCTCAATTCAACGTGGAAGTCCTGTTAAATGTAACTAGAGTATGTTTGCGTTTACCAATCTTTTTTTCCCAGTGTTCCCAGTGATTTTCGTTTCTTTACTTCGGTGGCTGTTCATTCTGCTGAAGGTTCAGAGCGTCAAACATTGATAAGTATAGTGCGCCATTTAAATGTGAAGTAGGCTGCCATTTTGTTCACGTCTTACTAGCTTATGTTTATTTTGCTAGGATATTTTTCAAGTGCTAAAAATTTTGGAGTGTTTTTATATTTACGGTGTTTGAATTATTCAATCTTTTGCTAGTAGTCTAAGCCTCGAGTGTGTCTATGCTTCTATATGTTCTTTGTTTGAAGAGTAAAATTATCCACAATTTAATATTCAGGCAAAATAACAACATATCGGCAGAGAGTTCATCAAGTACGAATATGAGCTCCACAGCTTTGAAAATAACAGTCGATGTAAATACGTTCAACTGATAATTTGCTCTAGGATTCATTCGATTTGACAGAACCAGTGAGCCAAAATTATCGGGGTACATTGACTTTACTCTGGAGCTGTCAAGTTGTTACCGGGTTGATGAAGCTAGAGACGTAACGGATGGGATCGTATTGACTATGGATTCACTTTCCATATCTACAGGTCTCGTTGATTGCACACTTCTACCAATGGTACTTCCTCATCCTTCAAAGATGGTGGTTTTTGTTGGGGACGATAAACTAGGGGACAACACTTATTCCAGATTCGCATCGAATTACGAATGGTATCTTAAAGATCTACACGCAGAGGAATAGAGGTAGTTTGAAACAGCAATATCTGAGAATAAATTCAACAAAAAAATACTATTTGTTTCATAAAAATAATGTATTGATACGAATACACCTGATATTTGCTTCAACAATACTGTTGTTAGAATTTAAAATCATAATTTTAGAATCTACAAAATATTTTGTTGATATTGCAAATTTGATTTGCTATTTATTTTTATTGCTTCAACAATCTAATTTTGTAGAATCAACAATATTTATATCTGGATCAAAAATACTTCATGTATAAATCATAATTTGGAAAAAATTCTAATAGTCGGATGCTTACGACATAGAGTGGCTTTGCAAGGCGTCATTCTCTTCACAGCCACTTGCGGATATCACCTTTTTGATTTTTGAGCAATCTGAGTATCTTGCGTAAGTGGCTGACGTGGAAGAGTTAGTAGTTGAACGCGACGATGAACAAACTTTGTCGTTCTTCGAGCAATTGGAAAGTTTTTGATTGACTACTATAATTAACGTTTTCTAGGGTAAGTTCAAAGTGCCTTTGTATTAATACAATTTTATTTATATTCACATGATAATTCCAGCAAATCCTTACACGGTCGATACGCTGAAAACCGTAGAGCGTAAGAAAACATGCAAAGCTTTGATGAGCATCTGCAATCGTCCAAACTCTACAAAACAACTTAAATAATTGTAATTTCAAATGTAGCAAGTTCAGAATTATTCCCAACTAATTTGTATATGTTGGAAGATAGCTTTTCTTTAGACATTGTAATTTAATGTCAATAATAAATCATGTTTAAAAATTTGTTTTTATTTTGATAAATTTTATTTGAATCTCAAAAACCTCTTCCACAAAAACAACAAAACTACTATTTATCACAAAAAATTGAATATTTTTGAATTAATAATATAATATTGTAGAAACAATAATAGAATTTTTCGTTTTAAAATGAACGCTTTTGTCGATGCAATCAAACATTTGCATTGTCTCGACAAATTATATATTTGTTTTAACTATATTTATGAGTTGAAATTGACAGCAGGCTATCTTGCAGCATTTTTAGAAACAACAATACTTATTGTTGAAATGAATAACTTTAATGGTCGAATCAAAAGAAAATATAGGTAAGCCGTGAGTCTACAATAAAATTTGTTGAAGCTATACATAATCCTTTTGAATTTACAACATATTTTTCTGCGTGTTTGGTAACCTAAAGATCTTAATTTTTTAATAACACCATCTGTTAAGTTTCTAGTTTCTAAAACACACTTCTTCAATTTGGGTAGAGGTTTACAACACTTGAAAGTATTATCCATGTTCGAAAATAAACTTGTTGGTTTAACTTGAAAAGCTATGAAAGATAAACTAAACTGATGAGGTAAAGAACTTCCCAATGAATTGCACTTTGTTGACGTTGTACCTATCTTCATTTTAAATGTATGGCAGACTCCATTGTATTCAAATGTACCTATATGAAATTTGTTCCAGACATGGGTATGGATAAAAATTTACGATTTCAGTGTAATCGTTTACAAGTTTGAAAAAATAAAATTCATATTTTACATGAGACCTTATAAGCCGGCAACGGTGGTGTAGTGGTAAGCGTGACTGCTACTTGGCACCCCAGTAGGCCTGGGTTCAATCCCAGTCGACGTCGGTGGTTTTTCTGAGGCGAAAAAATCTGGTCACGTCTTCCTTCGGAAGGGAAGTAAAGCCGTTGGTCCCGTGAGTAGGATCCAGGTGATGGAGCCATCTCCCTGGCGTCGGTGATTGCCACGAGACAAAATAAATATATTTTTTAGCGTTTCTGGATGGCAATGCCCTACTGGTACAAGCTCGATCGAACCAATTATGAAGAGCGAAGTTTACTATTTTAATACTTTTAAATTTCAATTAAGTAAAAATAACTTTATGAGCATGAGCATGAGCATGATTGACCGCTCGAGGTTGCTACTCCGTTATTGCCAGATCAGCAGTTATTACACACAGAACCAGAAGACGATGCTAAGGACTGGCATTTTGATCCTCAAAGTGTAAAAACTGGTGAACCCATACTAAGGCAATACCGGTGCCGGCCTCACCCGAACGCAGGTCAATTAGAAAATGGGTAGGAATATGTTGACGTGATACTCGCTTTATTGGAAGCTGAAAAATCCTATGCACTTCCACGAGAAATCACTGGGATGTTGAATATAATGGTTGGGTTTGCAGCGGGATCCGTTTTGGTTGACGGTGTGCTGAATTTAACTGACGTCGGCAGCGAATAAGATGTTTAACTATGCTCCCGATTTATTCTCTGTACAGAGAAGCACAATAAATTTATTCAAATTTTGCCACCGATTTTTACCAACTGAAAGGATGCTGTTGGTGTCATTCACAAGTGTTGGTGGTTTATTTCAGCAAAATGCAAAAATATGCTAAATTTTCGAATTTGAGGACCGATTTGAACCAACAATACGGATACTGTTGGGGCCACTCACAAATGTGGGTGGTTTATTTCAATGGAATACAAGAATGCGTTAAAAACATCGAGTTTGAGGACCGGTTTAAACCAACAGTAGATATGCTGTTGGTGCCACTCACTAGTGTAGATGATTTATTTCAGCAGAATACAAAAATATGTCTTAAAATAGATTTTCAGGACCGATTTAAACCAACAATAAAGATGGGCCACTCACAAGTGTGGGTGGTTAGTAGAATAAGACTTTATGATGCACAGAAGATATGGATTTTCAAAACATTAAGATGCGAGCACACTTACTGAATACACGTTTCCCATATTATAGAATGACTAGAAACACCTAAATGGAACATTAAAACCTCGAGGTGAATCGAATAGGAAGGCGAAACACATATAATACAACAAGACGTGCCGTTTCATATCAAGATGGAAAGGTGGCGGATCTGGCAGTGTTTGAAGACTGTACGGGAGCTGTAACTGTTCGATTTACCATTTGGTAAAAATAATTTTATATTGAAAAAACTTCGCAAATCGATTTTTTTTTCTAATATTCAACTGTCAACCTGGCAAGAAATAACCGTTAGAATTTTAATGATATAATAAAGTGTAATTTCGATTAAAACAAATAGTTCCTAGTTTTAAAGTGTATTTTATTTTGATTGATATTGACTCAAAATCTTTTCAAATTTTAGCATTTAGTTCATCATTAGATGTAGGTAGGTTTTAATGTTTTTAGAAAATGTAAAACTGATCATCAAATGATTTCCTAAGCATAGTACAAATAGTAATCGTTCTTGGAAAATTCCTTAAAATGAATCTACAGTGCAATTTCATAAACAAGTAGTTATGTCCATTCAAAACATCTTTTTGACCACACATGACTGCGTCAGCTGATACCTTTGACATGTATTTACATTTCTCTAAGAAGTATTTGACACCCTTTTTCACTGTTATTGAGTTTCACCTGTAGTCAGAGTTGAAGTCAGTTTTACTGACTTTAAAACAAATGAGAGTAGGAGGGCATAGTCCGGGTTTAGATTGGGGTGGCGGGACCAAATATGTGATTATATTTTTGATTGAAAAACAAAAATTAACAACGACAATTATATATTATTTAATCTGATCTAAAATAATCTAATACAAACGCAGCCGGTACGAGAAAGCATCCTGAAAATAATTGGGTTAGATGACGCCCAAATTTTTTTTGTCAATATTGATGCTTGCAGCATATCAAAGATATGATACAAGCGTCAAAGCGGCCAGGCTTACTGGGTTGCATTTACCGCAAAAGATGATAGTGTAAAATTAGTTGTATTCAAACAATCAGATTTGAACCACAACGCAAGGGCATGGATAAAGTAGTACTGAACCAAGGACGTTACCTTTGCCTAACCTCCCACTGCGAAGTAGGTCGAGGCATGGACGAATCCGCCATCTCAACAGGCAAAAGTAACGTGTTGGTAAGCGCTCATGTACCACTGATAGCTTTGTGATAGTTTCTAGCGGTAGTTTGTATGCACTCTGTTTTGATGCGCACATGTTAGCGAGTAACGTCCTTGGGTCAAGTACTAGTTTACCCATGCCATTTCACTAAATTTTCAATACTCCTATTCTATTTCTAACCTACCCTACACTGACGGAACTTTCAACACTTTCTCTTCATATCTTTCATTCTAGCAAACATTACTGTCCACCCTTGGTGCCCCATGGTGATGAGCGAACATCTCCTTCTACATCATAATCGATACTCCATGCACGGAGAATACAAAACATAACACTTAGCATACTGTGATTTTTAATTATTTTATTCTCAAACATAGTAAACAACAATGTATTCTTTCTCTTTTCATTTCAATTTGCTTGATTTTTCGTAGGGTAGACGAGTTCTCTTACTTTTCCCTTAACACTACTCATAAGTTTCTGCACAGTGCTTTCTCCTACCATTTTCACCACTTTTGGCCAATCTTTCTTAACTGTTTCAACACTATCCGCTGGTTTCATGTGTTTTCTAAGTTTCGCCTTCTTTACAGCCCAGAAAGTTTCAATAGGGCGAATCTCTGGGCAGTTTGGTGGATTCATCTTCTTTGGTACAAATTCAACATTGTTCCTGTTTTACCACTACAGTGTATATTTAAAGTAGTGGCAGGAAGCAAGATCAGGCCAAAAGATTGTAGGCTTGTTATGCTGTTTGATCAAGGGTAGCAACCTTTTTTCCTTCACGTAGATTTGACCATTCATTGTGTCTGTAGAAATGAATGGACAAGATAAATTTCCACATTCGCATATGACCTTCAATGATTCAAGAACATCCTTTCCGTTCGGCGAGGTTTAAAACTGTGCTTCTGGCAGAGTTTTACATGCGAGTTTTACATTCGAGTTTTATGTAGTTTTTATCGTCCATGATAACAAAGCCCAATTTTTTGGTCAGCATTTTATCGTACAGCTTCAGAGCCCTCGGTTCCACAGATTCAGCCTGTTTGAAACTTCGTTTTGGCTGCTTCTGTAAACGACAGGGCGCAGCCAAAAGTTGGTGAATACTGCAAGCATTTTGGATTGACGGTCAATCGTTAGTGTATTTCTAATTATCGGAACAGTCGATATAAAGGCTACCAGGTGGCAGAGTAATCCCATGAAAATTCGGAACATTTAGTCATTTTGTTTAATGCACGCATTATGGAGAGGTAGAAGAACAAACTGTTTAAAAAAGGAATCAATTTCGACTGATAAACTCATTGCAGTGTTGAAAAGGCTAAAGGTGAAAGCAAGCTCTCAGACCGGAAGAAATGTGTTTTGAATGTTCAGGAATGTTCTACAGAGATGTCTGGACGATGCTCATTTTCCAAACAGATGAAAGGTGTAGAAGTTAGTTTCGCTGCCGAGTCCAGCAAAACCACCGGGAGATCCCGCTTTGTACAGACATATATACCTATTGGATACTCTCAAACAACAATTGAAAAGGATTACTCTCAACAGGTTGACAAAATATACGAAGGACGAGAATAGTTTGTTGAATAACCAGATTAGATTTCGTAGAGGACTTTAAACGGTGGAAGCAACTCGAACAATGATAGGGAGAGCTGAAAACTCGTCTAAACAGAAAAGAAGGGGAGATCGATTTTAAGCAGTTGAGTAACCGCTGTAGATGGACGTCAAAAATGCATTAAATAGTGAATGCTTTATCTATCATCAAAGTGCTACACATAATGAGAGTCATTGAATACCTATACAGGATCTTCAGAAGTTTTTTTTTTCTAGAACCGTGAGCTAGTCGTCGAGGCAGATACAACGATCGCTCATGATATCGGCGGGGGCTCTGCAAGGCTAGATCCTTGTACAACGTTGTACACCGTGTCCAATATATTCTCATACAAAATAAAACTCTATTTCAAATCGATAACCCAGATTTCATTGATTACTTTACCCATTATATTGCAATATAATACTGATCAACTATAGCATATGTTTTAAAATAACACTGCCTTTAACCTTCTTGACCTGCTCCAGACGTTATTCGAAACCGTCACAGGCTTCAGGCGCATGACTTCCATCGACATTTCGTCCCAAATTCGTTTGATTACGATTTTGAATTGGTTCATATTAGACGCCTTGTGGTCATTTACCTTCGCCAGCATGTATGACCATACGAAATAATCCAAGGGATTCAGATCGGGTGAACTGTGAGGCCATTCATTGCAAATCTTTCTCAAAACCATCACTGACGCAGCGCTTTGGAATCGTGGAATATTCCTATCATTCTTTGAAACAGTTCTCGAAGAGAGAGCCCACAATCTGTCGCTCTGGAAATAGTGGGATTGTTGCAAGACGAGTAACTTTTCGTCGGAAAAGATAAATTCTTCCCCGCCGTGCCGCGGCAGAAGCAGACTTGCTCTTTCGAGTCGTTTCTGCTTGGAAGGTTCCGAAACTCCGTGAACCTTACGTTTCTTGAAAGCTTGGAATCCGAGGTCATTTTGCAGTATATTGTGCATTGATGATCTCGAAACATTCAGATCTGCGGCCATTCCGTGGCTGTCTAATCCGTTCCCCGACCACTTTAACAACTCGTGCAGTCCGCACTGTACGAGTACGAACGGATCTCTTCCGGTCATCCAACGAGCAGGTGTCACGGTACCTTCGGATGGTTCGGTACACAAAATTCCGCTTCGAGGTTTTTCAAATTTCTGAAGGTAGCACCAGGGCGCTCACCTTTCAAAAACTTTTTTATCACCACAGCACGAAACTCCTTCATCGTTGGTAAAAGATAAACACCGAATGAAAACAATCGGACATAACCTAAAAGCGTTTGTATAAACATAGTGCAAAACTACATCAACACATACGTGAAGCATGTTGAGTAGTTGACACCAATGCAAGGAAAAAGTGTATGAGAATATACTGGACACCGTGTAGATTCACTAAGAATTAATTTTCGTTTATACTACGAAATCTAAGGTAGGACTAACAAATCTATTCGTTGTTTTCTGCAACGAAACTGATTTGTACTATTTAAAAAGCTACCTTCGTATTTAATGCCATACGCGCAACTGTCACAAGCACTAAGCATTTGTTTACAAAGAAATAAAATTCGTTCATTCTACGAAAACAATACAAAGAGCTACGAGTAATTTGTTACCAATAAAAAAGAAACGTCTCTCTGGTGGTTGCATGAACGACTGACAGATCTACTTTATCGGCTAAAAATATAGATAAAAAAAAAGCGCAACCACGAAAAGTTGTTCGTGACATGGGATACTGTCCTGCATTTTCAGGGAGAGCTGTTATTGAGTCCGTGGTTGATCACACTAGGCCACGTTGACTCGTGAAAAGTTACTTGACTATTGTGCATGAGGTTCTAACTCTCGACAGCGCTTTCATTTCTATTTTAGGATAAATTAATGTTTCCCATCATCCTAGCAAGAACACGAACATTTATGAGTACGACCGAAGAGAAGCAGCGATTGGCTAGTCATCACGAAATTCATTTTGTGCATTGTACAAAAAATGTGTAATGATAGCATTTTGCAATATGAACAATGTACAAAGTACATGTTTACGAAACGAGTCAAAGCTTATTTACGAAAATAAATTTTCAGTGTACTGACGTTGCCCAAGATTGCTGAGATTGTGGGTTTTGCCGATGACCAGTGCTATATCAGGAGATAAGCTTGGTGGAACAAAGCCTAAAACCCTATGGTCTTAATGGGCAACTGGATGCAAGAAGCTCAACTACAACCCACCACGAACTGAAGGGCCGTTGATCAGTAACTGTTTAGCAGTACGTTGAGAAATAACCGTCGGGGAGCTTAATAATTGGAAACAGGCCGAAAAGGGTGCGATAGAGATTTCCTCCTTGTAAAAAAAATTTGCTCAGTTCAAGAATTTGATTTATTGTTCAATGGCTAAACAGTCAAGTATTAGTACACAGCAATGAAGAAGTCTACACATTGTAGACAAAATACGCGTATCTGTCAAGCTAATAAATAAAGTTAGTTGGAATTTAATGAAAATTATCAATATTTCTTCTCATTTTCTAGTGTTGACTAAACAAAGGTTAATTTAACTAATCCCTCCCGCAAAAAAGTTCCTTTATTCATTTCGCTTCTCTCCGACGTATTGCCAGTGCAGGGCGGCTGCGCAGTGTGAAGAACATGCAGCGCAGACCATTCATACGGTTCAATCGCTCGACTCGAGACCGTCTGAAAATTATGCCAGGTCAGTAATGGTATCGCACCATTTGTTGTTCAGGCATACACACTCACAAACGGGCGGCTATTTGTCGAATGAGGATCGCAAGGCAGGCGAGACGACGGCACATGCATTCGACAGTAGTCGCAGTCAACCGACTCTACCGTCGCCGTTCCCTTCCCGTCTAACCAGAACTTGCATGACGATCCGACGTTCTTTGTCTGCAAAACTTCAGTCTGATTTCGCTTTCAGTATATTTATCTCCAGCGGCAGACAAGGGCTCAGCTCTTCCAGAACACTCGTCTCACCTATTTCCAACAACGAACAAAGAACGCTCTACATTTAAAAATAATATCAATTCGTCCTCATCAACGAGGTCAAGCAACGGCGGCGCGCAAGCATACGTAATTTCACCGCACAAACAAGGCGGCAGGAATTAAGTCATACAATCAAATCTCATTCGATATCGGTTTGATATATTTACTGACACTGCAGTTGAATGTGTGGATTACCCGTCGAGTCATCGCTATCCCGAGCTAATTGGTGACGTCATGCTTCCGGTGTACCTAAATAACACGTATCTCAAACAGGGAATGGGATGAAGAGTAATGGTGAGTCATGCAGGCGAGTTTTTCACTTTACTCACCGTTGAAATAGCATGGTAAGGAATCACGTCATAGAATGTGTTTCACCTGTCTGTTGCATCAGACTGTGAAAAACCAGTATCATCTAACGTTTAGATATGATTCTTTATTCGAAAAACAAAATCAACCCAGTTCATTAGTTCTGAATTGCGTCATCTGAAATTGCGCAAGCGATCAACAACTTTTTTTTTCGAGAACATCACTCACAAACTATTGCGTGTTACTATCGTCGTTGTTATCAATGACAAAAATTACGTCTTCTCAACGGTGTATTGCGACGAGTGTGATCAAAATTGATTCCACTAGGAACGGAATGTAACCTAAAATGCAATACTTAGATGATTGCCGAGTACGAGGGAATCTCAACCAGTCAAATAATATGGCACAAGCATTTTTCTTTCTGCCTTCAGATAACGCATCACTTTTAGCTGTCTAATCCTTTCGTGAGTAAGTGGATGCTTTGGAATTCCGTTATCAATTGAAAAAGCAGTCGGTTACGACATAGGTTGAGTGGCGCTGACCTTAGAAAATATGTTGCGCAATTTGTGTGTAACGTGACGTTTTAATATAATGGGTATTCAGTCGAAGGAGTATAGAAGAGCATCATATTTTGTATTGTATTTTGATAAGTGTTGAAGTGTTGAATAATATTCAATATCTACTTGCATCTTACTCTTCTGACAATTGTGAATTGTAAATGTTTCTAATGATTTCAGGTCTATCCTACAAAGAATCACAGAATTTAGCTCCGTCACTCGATAAACTCTCTTACTCCATGGTTATTATCAGAAAAAAAGGAGAGTGGTCACCATGCGGATGGCCCGGCTTTCACAAGGTTTTCCGCAAAATGCCGCATTTTGAAAAGCACGTTTCTAATGTTTTTATGAAAACACAGCCCAACTGACTGACATATAAAGAGTGGCGGTAGAAAAAGTGTGCTCTCTCGGCATAATTATTTTGTTTTAAGTATAAATGGGCGTAATTTAAAAAGTCTTTGTGTTGAAGCTTAGAAGTAAATACACCAAATGAACGTAGTTTTGAGTTGTGCACGATTGTTCCATAAATATTATTGATTTTTTTTCTGCTCCGTAGAACAAAATCGGGAATTATAACGAAACCGAGTTCTACGCTACTGTCAGTAAGATCAGTACACAACTGAAAAAAAAGGTGGGTTTTATCAGGGTTTTTGCTTAGTTTAGTTTAGTTTATTTGTCAACAGGTAAGATGTTTACCCCAATGACCTTTCAATATATTTCTAACTGACACATACAAAGATACTACAAACTTAGCACAAAAACCTCTTAAAACTATTTTTATTACACTTATGGCTAACGTTAAAAATCAAATAAGGAATAACAACGGTTGAACACACAGCACATACTTTTTATCATTCCGCCCGTAATTTGCTCTGGAGTGTTGAATGTACAGGAATGCGTAGAATCGGAGATTTCGGTGTCTAGTGCTGATGTCTAGAAGTAGAGAAGTAGAGCTGAGCAATCAATGTGGCCTTGAAGAAGATCACCAACAAAGCAAGCTTTAGCGACGTCACGCCTGGTTTCCGGCAATGCAAGGTTCATAAGTTTGCAGCGATCGGCATAACTAGGTAAATTGATGGGGTCTCTCCAAGGAAGTCGTCTTAATGCGAAGTAGACAAGCTTCTTCTGAATAGCTTCTATCCGTAAAGTATTGTTTTGGTAGTAGGGGGCAAACCACTGCTGAATATTACAGAATTGGGCGCACTATAGAGCAGTACAGCGCCTTAAGACAGTACATATCACGGAATTTCTTAGCAAAACGGAACATCAAACCCAATTGGGAGGAGGCTTTGGAAACAATCTACGAAACATGATGCTTAAATGACAGCTTGGAGTCTAACATTACTCCTAAGTCCTTAACTGTTGTCTCACGCTTCAGCTCGGTACCGAATAGCGAATAAACATGCTGAAAAAGCGAGCGTTTACGGCCAAAAGGGATGACTAAGCATTTGGCCACATTCAAAGACATTCGATTTAAGTGGCACCAGGATCCGAATACTTACAGTTGTTGCTGTTAGAATATGGCATCTGTGGTCTTCTTTATCACAAAGTAGAGTTTGAGGTCGTCAGCATACGGCAGTTTGAGGCTTGTCAAGCTGTGATTTACGTCGTTCATGTAGAGTAAAAATAGGAAAGGTCCAAGGTGGCTGAGATGAAGTCACCGATCTTCACGGACGTGTTCCGACCAATCAAATACGAGCGCAGCCAGATCAGCAACCCATTATCGATACCTATCCTAGCATACTTCGCCAGTGCAATCTCATGGTTGATTTTGTCAAAAGCTGCCGAGAGATCAGTGTAGATAGCATCTATTTGATGTCCTTTTTCCATCTCACGTATGAGAAATTTCCTCCCTGATTTTGTCAAAAGCTGCCGAGAGATCAGTGTAGATAGCATCTATTTGATGTCCTTTTTCCATTTCACGTATGAGAAATGACGTAAAGGTGACTAAATTAGTAGTAGTTGATCGTTTGGGCATGACACCATGTTGTTCCAAGGAGATGCTGTGTGAATAGATCCAACTCGAAAATCTTAGAGGTAGCACTCAATGCTGCAATTCCACGATAGTTTGAAACTGTTCGTTTGCATCCCTTTATGTGAACAGGAAAAATAAACGAATCTTTCCAGCAGGAGAGTAGCAGGACAAAATGCCTGTCGTTATGGAAAGGTTGAAAACCGTTGCTAGAGGCTTCGCGAGCGGTACCCGGCAATGTTTGAGCATAAACGAAGGAATGCCATCAGGACCGCAGCCTCTTGATTCACGTAGGACCGTGTTTGTGTATAGTAATTATGATATCATCTAATTTATACAAAAAAAAAACTAATGTATACATGTATCAAATTGGTTAACATTAAAACTGTTTTAATATTTTATTTTGACCCGTGCCTTTTTATGAAATTTTCTACATACAGGGTGTGGCAGAAAATAATGCGATAATTTGTTCTACTTCTTTCAAATCCCATTTTCAACTAATTCAAGCAATAATATCTACATTTTCGATTGCAGTTGTCTTTATAAAGTCCTTTTAAACCAATTTATTCAATGTGTCCTTCATTTTATTAATAACATCCTCGATCCAACGCCGGAAGCAAGAGCATGCCTTTAGGAGGTGGTCCTCCGACATTGACTGCCATGTGCGTGTTATGGTTGACTTCAGGGTTTTCACACTAGAGTTTGATGTTTTGCAGACTCGTGCCTCAACATATGCCCAAATCGAATAATCCAACGGATTAAGATCTGTACTGCTAGGGAGCCACAAATCCTTCGGCCAAAACTTCATGTTATCGTTCAATCATTGTTGGGTTCGATTGGACGTGTGACACGGCGCTCTATCCTGCTGTAGGACAACGTTATGGACCTCGGAGAAGTTGGCCTTCACCCAAAGAAGCACTTGGTCCTTTAAAATACCGATATACACTACGGTATTGATTTTAACTCCAGCATCAATGAAAATAGGCGGCATTTTCAAACCATTGGACGCCACCAAGCCAAATATCATGACACCAGCCGGATGTTTGGTTTGAAATTTGAATTTCACTTTTTCCGGAACGTTCTCCATTTTCTGCGGTGACATAAACCGGTCCGTGCGGCTGTTGGCCACAGCATCGATGCTGAAAAGCTTTGCGTCGGAGAACAGGCCCGGTCCGTAATCAAGTGGCGTTTTACTCTGGCTCTGGAAGATGCATGCAGGTCTTCTTGATGATTCACCGCATGGATTTGTCCGAAATATTGGCCTCCTTTGCAAGTTTTCTTATGGAACGCACTGAGAAATTTTTGCACGGACCGATTTGATCACGTTCGGCGTGCGTGCAAAGCACGAACGTCCGCTTTCCGGCTTCCGCTGCTTAGGACCATCCTGCAAGGACTTTTTTATGCGATGAACTGTTGCCAAATGGCACCCTACCACCTTGGAAATCTCTTTTGGCTTCTTCTGGGCGAGCTGATGATCACTTCTTTTGTGAACATTTTGACGAATTTGCAATAAAACAAATAGAATGCTTGGATGCAGCACTTGAAACTGAACATAAACAAATACACTTTCGACAGAAATTAGTCACTAGCTACTCGAATTAACCCAATACTCAAGTTTGAACATTTTCGCATTATTTTCTGCCGCACCCTGTACTGCACATTTGTCACATATGATGTAGTTGTCACAAGCGTCGATTTCCGCTGGGAGGTTCCCGGTTGCGGTATTACTTTGGAAGCGGATGTCACCTGCGCGGATGTCACTTCACAGCGCTTCCGTTTAGTTTGTAGATGAGCAATAGCAGGCGATAATTTGCTAGCCTGACGCGCAAACGTGAGGAAACAATCTGTCACCGACAACAAAGCAACATTATTTTGCCGCTGTTGCTGTATTCACCGTGGAATAAAACCTAATGAAATAATAAGAAGAAGACAATTTGAACCATTTGTTACCCGTTTTTGAAAACCCGGAAAGGGAAATCCATATTTTCAATCTGTTTAAATGAAAAATTGTATGGGAGCACAAGTAGGTAATTTTTAAGTTGAAAGTTGAGCTACGTATACTAATTGTACTCAAGTGAATGTTAATGTCAAAAATTTGTAAGTTTTTCTTATCAAATGGTGTTTAAATGAAGTCATTCTGTTGAGTCGGACGAGAATTGTTAACGTACAAAAACCTTTCACTATTCCGTAACACTTTCAATTTTCAAAATTTTGAAACGACACCCGGTATAGAAAAGAGAAACGAAGTTCTAGTAGACGATGAGAAAGGTGAAGGCAGTGGATGGCGCACTGTCAGCAATCCGAAAGACAAAAAAAAGAAGAAGTGAAAACGTTTGGAGAGAAGAAGAAGCAGATGCCTTGGCCTCATCGGGAGCGAAGTTAGGGCGATGCTCTAATTGTTGAGATAAAAAGTGAGAAGACGTACGCTGAACTCCTCCGAAAAGTGAGAGCTGATCCGGAGTTGAAGGAACTAGGGGAGTAGGTGGTAAGAACCAGGTGCACCCAGAAAGGTGAGGTGCTCTTCGAGTTGAAGAAGGATCCTGCCATCAACAAGTCAAAACGCTCGTCGAAAAGTTTCTTGGTGAGCAGGCGATAGATAGAGCATAGATAGTTATAGAATGTGATCTAGTACAAGAATCTTGACGAGATGGCAACAGAAGACGAGCTGTGAAGGGCGTCGGTTAAAGAAGGCGTACGGTGACACACAGAAGTTGGCGATACGTCAACAAGCTGTTGGAGTCGGGTCGAATAAAAGTTGGGTGGTCGGTGTGCTCACTGAGAGTCTTCCCTCGAGATCCAAAGGAATTGGAGAGATGCTTTAAGTGCATGGGTTTTGGTCAGCAGACGAGGAACTGCATAGGTCCTGACAGATCTGATCTGTGCAGGAAATACGGGTAGAAGGGTCATTTTGCAAGAGACTGAACAAAGCTACCGAGACGCATGCTTTGCAAAACGGAGGACGGAAACGACCACATGAAGGGGGCTACAGGTGCCCTGATAATAAAAAGGCGACAGCAGGTCAACATTAATTGAGGTAACCCAAATTAACCTCAATCATAGCGACATAGCACAGTAACTGTTGTGGCAGTCAACAATCATTGCAGAACCGCATCGTGTTCCACTCGATAACGGGTAGCAGATAGAGCGGTGATGGCTGCGATACAAGTCATGGGCAGTTTTCGTATCCAATAAGTAGTGTCCAGTTTATGCGAAGGGTTCGTGAGCGCTAAAATCCTTTTAATACATAGTATTCATGATACCTTCCATCCAATACTCTTGTAAATACTCATCCTCCTAAACCTTTGAAATTACCCACTACAGCGCCCTTCACCACCGTATTTTTATTAATTGCTTGGGAGTTGGTCAACACCAGCAGCTTTGATGTATTTTGACCGACCAATTTCTTCTTCAACATCCTTGAGGGATGGGGTCTTAATCTTTGATCTTGTGCGCGTATTACTAAATTTATTACTGTGCCACCTTAATTTGCTGTAACAGTGTCGTTCAGGTGCTTTGTAGTCCTTACGCGGTCGGTTTAACTTCGCGTAGAATTTACGTTTGTCGATAGCCTGGAAGAATGCCTCCATTGCTTCGCGGTCTCGTTCTTCCATTTGGCGCTCTTTACTTCGAAGAGTAGAGTTTAGCCTGCTCCATTGATTCCACCTTCGGGAGAGGAACGTGGTGCGAGTGCTGCTGCTGGTCTGCAAGCACCAGGCATCAGCAGCGGTTTCTTCCTTCAAAGACGGAAGGCTGGATCAGTGGCAATCGCTTAAGTAGATTGAATCTGGTTTCGTGAACTTCTGAAAGGAGTGCGAGAGGACAAAGATAGAGATGGATAATGGACCTTGAACAGATAATTACAACCTATTCTATATAGCTTCATGCTCTGCTGGTGCGAAGTGTATCTCTATGCATAGTAAATTATGCATACGAACTTATTTTGGTGTTACGTGAAACATTCCAAATCAAACTTTTAAAACTCTACACGTTCAAAACCCCTTCTCTTTTATTTGTATTTGTATAACTCAGTTTTCGTGGAAAGTGGATCTAGTCAATTTATTAGTGGTTCAACTTTTTACGAAAATTGAGTAACATTTCCGTCTAAGGGTTTCAAATGGTGAGTTGACAACCAGAAAGGAGGGTGGGATCTGTCTCCGGTACTCACAAGCTCCTGCCTTTGCGCCTCCGCCGGTCATGTGATTACAAAAGACTGCCAACTGAGGCATGGAGACATTGGTTGGCGTGGCCTGGGCAACTGTTGTCAGTTAGATTTGTTTATTTTGTTTATTTTCTGT
The DNA here is from genome assembly GCA_034211315.2 of Aedes japonicus. NCBI lineage: Eukaryota > Metazoa > Arthropoda > Insecta > Diptera > Culicidae > Aedes > Aedes japonicus. The sequence goes on along the minus strand of JASCZW010006842.1, from coordinate 60,753 downwards.
TCTCATTTAATTGATGAATTCAGCACGCTTTGCAATCATCTCTGCATTCCAAAGCCATGTATCTTAGGAGCATGGAGCTCAATTAAAGGCTCAATTTGTTTTTGAGATTTCAGCATGAATATTTAAATTGCATCTGAACTTCAACTACTGTTTTCATAGAGGACTGGCATGCGACCATAAGCAGTATGGGATTGTTTAAATATTTTTTTTAGCGGTATTATGATTGGATGGGCCATTTATTTTAGAGGTCATCACTAATGTTGCTGTCCTTGGAATGTGGCTGGAAAACTTTTGGAAGGATGTTTTTTAGAATAATCTGTTACTTTTCAGAAAAACATTGTACAACTTTTAAATATATTTTTTCTAAATATGGTTGTAAGGATCTACTTTGTTTTTCAACTTTTCCAGGACCTTAAGGATGTTGAAACACACCTAATTGTGATTTCATTATATCATTGTATAGTTTTTGTTTTATATTATATTAAATTTCCAGGATATGCAATTTTAACAGTTATGTACATGTAAATGTGTTTGTTTTTCATAAATATTATTAGTAGGAAAGAAACATGTTTTTGCATATATGATTTTATATTTAGGTTGATTCGGGGTGCGGTGCTCTATTGATTTTTAGAGCGGCCCCATGCCGGATAGTGCTAGTTACATAATTTCAGCGTATTGTTAACCAAAACGAACCTTGCTGCTATCCTTTTCCCAACTATCCAACATCCCACTGATTTATCGGCATCCTTCAAAGCGAGTATCACATCAATACGTTCCTTCCCATTCTCTACTTGACCTCGAATGCTGCCACGGCCGGTACGGGTACTGCTTCATAATGGGTTACCTTTGTTTTTACACATTGAGGATGTATGTTAGTTCCAAATATCATCTTTTGGTTCTTTGTATAATAACAGCTGATCTGGCAATAACGGAATATCATCCGTGGGCGGTCAATCATGCTCATGCCAGTCTGTACCGTTCCACATTCGCTCTAATCATGTATCATGCGGGATACATGCTGCCCGAGGTTTCATGGACCATTTTTTCTTGCTTTGGAAAATGCTGCAGAAATGATAACGCTTTCACACACCATGTGAACAACAGATGGAAAACGAAACGTTGAGGAGGCGAATGAATCACGAATTGTTGCTATTATGGTTGTTGTTTCGTATTTACGTGATTTTTAGCCTGAGACTGGTTCGTCATGCCAGGAAGACGACCTGGACCCAAGAATTATATCAAATGCAGGAGAACCTCCCATCGTTCACATCACTAAAATCAGACGACTGCGGTGGGTTGAGAATATCGTAAGAATGTCCGACGAAAGCTAAGTTAAAATGAAACTTGATAACGATAGAGATGCGCATCGAGCAAAAAGGATCGATTAAGTAGAAGGCAACCTGCCATCCATTCGCAGACTGCATGAACCGTATAGAATGGAAACAACTTCTATGTTCAACAGAGGCCACCCCGGCCTTAGCCTGATTGGTAAGGTCAGGTAGCAGACAATCTCTTAGTGCTCGATGTTATTCCAGACGAAAGTGCAGTGAGCTATTTTCATCCATCAGTGAAATGGCCATTTTGCTGATGGATCATACAGTCTGGTCTTCTATAGTACAGTGGGAGGTATTGCCCAGCCATCTTTATTTCCTGGTTGTCATGCAACCAATTGAACTGACATTATTAGATCATGGATTTTGCCATAGGAACAATGTAAAGAAAGATCCACATTTCAACAAGGTACATTAAATTAATTCAATTTGCTCAGTTCTCAAACGTTTAAATGGAACATTGCTCCGCACCTTAGTCCATGGCCAAAAGGAAGACCCTATCAGTAAATTGACAAGTTCATTTCCATGAGCTGTTCCTTTTCCATTTCCCTAATGGTTGGGTTCGATTAATCACTCTTGTTATGAAGCACGTTGCAGCGCCAGTCGTTTTAGATGCGCCCCGAAGTACCCAGTTCTACTCGCTTCCAGGCGTCAACATTCACGTGTCTACGTATTTTGATTGCATTTGTTGTCACTACCCCACTCAAGTACACATATGATGAAGATGTAATCGAACCCCTTGTTGCTTGTTACGACATCAAAATCTAAACACAACTAAGACCATCATGAGCTTGATCATCACTGATAACAGCAAGAGCAGCGAAGTATGAAAACCGCGTCCATAGGGAAGAAAGGAAGACGAAGAAACCCAGGGCTGGCGTGACGTAAGACTTCTTTACAAGTGTGTGGATTCCCCATAGTATTTCCTCATTGAAGCAACTGCACTATACCCTTGAAATTAATCATATAAAATACTTATACGCATGGGCACAAGAAAAGATTCAGTCTGAATGTGTGTTTGCTGTAGCGGCTAGGCTGTTATTGCACGGTTATAACACTGCTGTGTACTATTTGTGGCGGTTGATAAGGGCTTCTCGGTTGACCGATTCTGTCGAGATTTGTGGGGATGGCCATCGCAAAGTTAGTTATCCATAAGAAAATGTTGTTCAAAAGTAAACCGAGAATTGGCCATTATAAAGTGAGCAACCCTACGGCGGATGTTCTCTATTAGCCAGACAAGGAGAAGGTTGTCCCAACAACATGATAAGGAGTCGTAGCCTTTAGCAAGAAAGCACACATAGGAGCAATGGGAGCGTGATCAAATAAAGGCCATAAGAAATAAGCTGTCAGCTAATAGTAGTTTTCCGAGATGATGATCGTTTTCGAGCTGATGTTATTGAGCACAAGCCAGTTGCGAATTGTAAATGTAGTTCATATTGGAAAGAGTGCATTATCGGGTTCTTTTAAGCTTATTATTGAGGTATAATATTCTCTTCAATTGTAAAAAAAAAAACAGGTTGTTAATGACATAATGCAAGATGTCCGCAATTCAACGTTAAGAACCGAAAAATGATTTATCAATTTAAGAAATTGTTAATTACAAAAAAGCAAGACGCAGACATGAAGTTGACTGATGCAGATACAGATAAATTTCATTAGTTTTATTTCAAAACAAGCGATATGACACATCTGTTGTAAAAAAAGGGTTAGTAGATTTTTTTATTTTTGTTTTTAACGTTTAAAATGTCTGGAATATATTGGCCGTTTGAATAAATTCAAAAAAATTACTACTTGTACCGAGCATGACAAATTTCGGTGAACGCTAATATAAAACGTTTTTATTTCGAAACTATGTTTTTAAATTTATCACCAAATAAATCTCAGTAGTCGCTCAACCAGCGCGCTAGTTTTTGTTTTTTTCTTCTCTGTTTAAAGCTTACTGCATTATCTAGCTTTTGGTTGATAGTGTTTTTCGATGACTCGATAATTCATTTTTTGAGAAAAAATAACATTCGATTTTTAAAGGCAAAATAAAACTTATTGAGAAACTAGATATAGGAGCAAACTTAAAGCGCCTTCTTGTTTAATTAAATTTTAAACAAATTTAAATAAAAAAAAAGGTGTTTTAATATAACAAACACCAGCAAGTACAAATGAGTGGTCAAATGGTAACTAAAATTTGAATCCAAGCCTGAAGTGTTACTTATTGCATGTGAAAAATGCGGACCTATTCTGGTTTTCCGTTCTTGGAGAAAAATAGCATGAAGATGAGAAAAAAAAATCTGGTTAAAAACTCATATGATCCCTAAACTTAAGCCCGATTCAAAGTAAATTTGAACGCATTCAAGTGATCATAACTCAAGAATAAAACAACAAATCGTCAAACAAAAGGGTATTTATTTCAATAACAAGCTAGTACATTTCACCGTTTCGAACAAGTAGGCGACGAAATTAGTAGAGTAGTGGCAGCTGACTAGATCCGGCCAAAACAAACGTTGGTCTTGTGTTGCCGAATGAAGGGTTAAATTCACTTTTTCAGACACTTTTTATTGTAAACCTTTGACGTCATTGTGTGAGATATGATGAAAACCTTGGCTTTAAGGCCATAACTGCAGATTCCTTGCCAAATCATTAGTTTCGAGCAAACTTATAAGCAAAAGCAAATTTATACCTGGAATGGACATCCCCAAGACCAGTTGCTAAGTAAAATGTTCGTCCGGGGATAGGTTTACAATCCATTGTGACACATGTTTTGTCATCCATTAAAACACAACCATCGAATTTCGTCAAAACTCGTTCGTATAGTAATCGTGCTCGCTTTAAAGGGTGATACGGTCAAAATTTGGTCAAGGGAAAACGTGTGTAAATCGGTGAAATCGTTTATTTAAAATATCAAATTAAATTTCTTTTTCATGTTCAATTAGTATAAAATTCAGGAAAAATATTCAGTTAGGCTTCCGCTTTTCCAAATCCGAATTTCCGGGCCTTACGCTGACCCTGCCATCAGATTTTGTACAGCCACCTTGTCCACCTTCTTCGCCGCAGAAAGCCAGTTTGCCTTGAACTGCTGCTCGTCCTTAGGCAGTTTTTTTGGTCTTCTTTAGGTTCCGGCTTGACAATAGCCCAGTATTTCTCAATTGGGCGGAGCTCTGGCGTGTTGGGAGGGTTCTTGTCCTTGGGAACCACCTGCACGTTGTTGGCGGCGTACCACTCCATGGCCTTTTTACCGTAATGACAAGATGCCAAATCCGGCCAAAACAGTACGGAACAACCGTGTTTCTTCAGGGAAAGGCAGCAGACGTTTATTCAAACACTCTTTCACGTAAATTTCTTCGGTTGACAGTCCCGGAAGCTATGAAATGCAGCTTTTCAAGCCACAGGTACAGATGGCTTGCCAAACCAGATATTTCTTTGCGAACTTTGACAGTTTCGTGTGCTTGAAAATATCTGCTACTTCTTCCTTCCTTTTGCCGTATAAAACTCCTGTCCCGGAAGCTGCTTTGTAGTCGGCTTTGACGTAGGTTTCGTCGTCCATTACCACGCAGTCAAACTTCGTCAGCATCGTCGTGTACAGCCTCCGGGATCGCGCTTTGGCCGTCGTATTTTGTTTATCATCGCGATTTGGAGTCACTACCTTCTTGTAAGTCGATAGTCCGCTCGTTTTTGCCTTCGATGCACGGTTGTAGACGATACACCCAGCTTATTTGCGGCATCTCGGAGAGATAGGGTTAGGGTTTCGCTTGAAACTACCGGCAACTCTCTTTGTCGTCTCAGCGGCTTCCGGTTTTCGATTTCCCCCGATCCAGACTTCCTGGCTGTCGACAAACGTTCCCCAAACACTTTAATTACATTTGTAACGGTTGATTTGGCAACTTTTAGCGATTTTGCCAACTTTGCGTGCGAGTAGCTCGGATTTTCGCGATGCGCGAGCAAAATTTTTGATACGCTGCTCTTCTTGCTTGGACGGCATTTTGACAACTGAAGAGTGAATTCCAAAATCAAAATAGGAGCAACATTCTACACACACACACCTTCAAAATGAGGGGTGTTCGGGTTTTTTAAATGCAAAATTGAAAGAAATACGTCAAGTTGAAATTGACCAAATTTTGACCGTATCGCCCTTTATAAAGAGGACAGCTTCGCAGAAATGCTTCGATTGTGCTTCAGCTTTGGAGCTACTTGGAGCCGCAATGGGCCAGTGGTGTATGGCGGCACAGATACAAAGAAACATCTAATTTTCTCAGAAGGAATGCTAGATTTGGCCGAAAATAAAATTGAAATTTCATGTGAAATCTTTTTTGAAAGATCGCAAACATTGTTGTTTGACGTATGAAATATCGCAAACAATTTTAAACCTCTTTGAAGTTGGAATTGAACGGGACGTGGAGCGCCTCGTTAAAATTCATTTTTTCTGGGGAAAGCTGGCCAAACCTCGATGTTTTCTAAGCAAACCAAAGCCATGACCGATGCGTTTAGCTGGCCCCCCTGAAACCAAAACGGCCTTTTTCAGGGCCACCAAAATGGGTCTAAAAGAGAGAGTTGACATGTCTTTGGAAGTACTGGGGTGGTCGGTTGCGGAAAATATATCTGGTATCAGATTCTGTTCTCGAGTAAAACATCTTCATGATTTATGTTGAGTAAGCTTCTATATAACCAAATCTTGCTATATACACGTATTTTCAACCGTTGTGTGCTGCTTGGGTTTGGTGGTTCAAATAGCATCGGTACCCAAGTAACCAATAAGCAGTTCCAAAGCGTCTTAACGGCAGCCTATCAATGAATTATGTAACCTTAAATGCAACATAAATGCCGATTTTGGTCCAATATACGGCTGTTTTATATCAATGGTATGATAATCACACGGATTAGAATTTTCTTAGAATTTTGTTCAAAAATCAGCAGATGTTGTTTAGAGAATTGAACAAGATTTGTTGATAAGTTCTTTACAGATTTTAACACGGGTGCTGAACAGTTTTCGCTCGGAATCAAAACAGGGCTAGCACGGAGTTTTGGCCAGTGGTAATGTAAATACTGAGGAGGATTCGAAAAGAATTTTGAGATGATTCTAATCAGGGATCGCAAAGTTGCCTGCTCATGATTTGTTTGGAATCTTGAGATGGATCAGCTCCCAAGTACAAGCACTTTTTTCAAAGATTTGTCAAAATGCGCAAAGAGCAACAAATTCTCTACCCTAATTTCCAAAAAGAATCACTTAAAAATGTTGAGCAGGAGTCGCTAAAATTCATGTTTCTGTTTGCGTTTGTCATTCAGTTTGGATGAAATCCAGCGTAGAGTTCACTCAGAATCTTATCCTAGATTCACTCAGAAATCAGAATCAGCTCAGAATACTGCTCTGGATTGGTGCTTTATATACTCTAGTCGGTGAAAGCACGATTCCTGGTGAAGTAAAAAATGTCTGCTTGCCCCTAATGTTAAATTTCATGCATTGGCATTAGCATTGAATGTTCTCAATTGATCACTGACGAAGTGCAACTACAGTACTAAGATGAAATCAGAAAAACGCTCGGTACAGATGAACCAAAATTTGAATAATATTCTCAGAATACCAGATCAGAATTTTGAGCAAAACCAACCTAGGTATATGAAATGATGGCTGTACTACACAATATTAGTTGATTTTATGAGAATCATGAGCAGGGTTCGTTCGGGGTACAGTAAAAGTCATTTTGTCAGCTTTGAAAGTAAGCATGAGAATTGTGAGCCGTTTTCCTCCGATTACTGTGAAGATTTGAAAAGATTCTATCCAGGATTTGCTTAGCATGCTAAACAGTTATTGCTCAGAATTGTAACCAAGGAATTTTTACTAGAACTCGTTCTGTGTCATCTGCAAAATTTGTTCATAGGTAGGATTTGCAAACAAAATAGATGAAAAGAGGAGTTCTATGAGAAGACAATGTTGACCTCCCACCACGAGTTCAGATCGACGGTGTTAAAAGCGAGGCGGTAGATGAAACCGTGTACTTGGGCTCATTGGCGACCACAGATAACGACACCAGCAGAGAAATACAAAGACATGTTATGGTTGCCAATCGTGCCAATTTTGGACTCCGAAAGATGCTAAGATCCAACAAGGATGACCATCTACAATAATTAGGTCTGTAGTTCTCTACGACTACAAAACATGGACATTGCTAGTGATGTTTTTGAACGGAAGGTGTTGCGTACGATCTACGTTGGTTCGGATAGAAGACGGAAAGTGAATGAACCACGAATTGCATCAATTGCTGGGAGAACCTCTCATCGTACACACCACTTTAATCGGTTAAATACGGTGGGCTGGGCATGTCGTAAGAACGTCGGATGATAACCCAGTTAAAATGAGTCTCAAAAACAAACTGACAGCTATTATAAGAATATGTGTGCAACGAGCATGGTGGTTCTATTAAGTAGAAGGTAACATGCGGATCCCTTCAGAGACTGCGAGGCTGACCAAATGCAGCCATGGACCGAATAGAGTGGAGACAACTTCTCTATCCAGCAGAGGCCACCCCGACCTTCGTCAATATTGGTCAATATGGTAAATAACTAAGAAGGATTTTCTTGGAGGCAGACTTTTCGTACCATCTTGAGAGAACGTTTAGAGGTTTGCTGACTATTATTTATATTAAGTATACAATTGTTATCATGAGGGGAGTTTAACTCACAAATTCAAGCATATTATTCAAACTTGTCAATCAATCACTCAAAGTTTCTAGGAAGTCTCTAGGACAAAATCCTGAGTGCAATTTGTTTCCGATTCAAACGTGTAGATCCATAAACCCTGAGCAGTATGCAATAAGAATGACGACCGAGATAGTGAGCAAGATGAGAAACATGGGAAAGTTTTGCTGATAATCTTAAACAGAATTTGTTCAGAAGTGCTATTCAGAACGCCGGGAATATTAGCTCAGATCTTCGGGCACAATAACCTCAAATTCCTGATTAAATGGTAAAGTATTATTTGGGATTGATGAGCTAGATTTGTTCGGATTACTAAAAAAATTTTGTTCAAATCTAAGAACCGGATTTCCTCAGATGAACAAGATTTAAATGAATACTATTTAACCTTTGTCCAGGATGCTGTACAGTTTTCAATCGAAATTAAAAGCAATATTTGTTCAAAATGTTTATCAGCACTCGGTCTGAATCATGGATCAAACACTGGAATATTCTGTGTTCGAAATACTGAGTACAATTTTTTCAGAAACTGGTTTTGCTCATAGCCTTGATTTTTAGCAGCGAAGCTAGGAATCTCGAAGTCTGCTCTTAATTCGAGACAGTTATTTTGTCATTATTCAGAATTTTCTGATGCACTATTCACCTTAAATCCCATGAAGAATCACATCAAAATGTTGCGTAGAAATCGCTCCAAATCATGAGTGAGATTCACTATGAGTTTTTAGTAGAAAACAGTAAATATGATCATTTGAACCTGCTCAAAGTTTCAGTTATTTTGTACAAAATTTAAGACAAATACAAAGCATAGTACACCAACAGTAAAAAGAGCAAACGTAAGTTAGATGCAAATGTAGCCAAATCCGGAAACTATTGTATGCGTATGTAAATGATAATCAAATCCTTTATTTTCTGATCTTAATCCTAAAGTGAGCCGGTTCTTGTGTCTTGAAAAACGACACAATTTTTTTTTCTGTTGCACAGCCACTATAGAAGTTTAATTTTATCGTTAAAAAAATTATCAGTTAGAAAGTTTGGAATCAGTTTACTCTAGATGTCACTTACTGTGTTTTTATACTTCAACTCATGTAACCACATTACATAATATATTTTCCCATTGATAATTTAAAAAACAGTTGGAGTTTTGAAGGGACCATCAGGGCACCCGATTTAAAAGATTTGAATGGGAAGAGTGGAAATGCCAACTCACTATTTTCAATATTTCGTGGATGAAGGGCGAGCTCTCCTCCACGCTCATTGAGGCATCCTCATCCTCCTAAAGAGATTCTTTTCTACCCCGTGGATATGATTAGGTAACATTGCCTTTTTTCCACCCAAACCATTTTTGGCCATGACACCATACAGCGGGCGATCAGCGGTTGATAAACTTGATCAAATCCAATAGGGCCCACAGCTATCGGACCTGGTTTCCGTGCTACAATGAGTGGTAGACCAATATCTCATTCACTATTACGAGGACTGAATCCATGTCTAGACTATTTAAGACTAGATGTGAAAAAATGATTCAGAATGTTATAGAAAATCAGGTGGATTGCACGTACATAATTTTGAACATGATATGTTGAATAAAAAGGTGGAAACTGCAGAGCACACAGCAAAAATATTATGTTTCAAGCCATTTTGAAGCCATCTTGTTTCACGAGCTATTGAAACAATCTTTTTTCAAGCCATTTTAAAAGAGAAAATACGATAGTAGTAGTTAAAAGGTTGAAGTCTATGTAGATATTGTTGTCTATAAAAAAGGCTCTAAACCAAAAAAGTTCAATGATCCTAATTGAAGTCGAAAAAATGTACTTGTTCTTCAGTAGGTAGCTGCAAAAAATCACTACGAGGTTGTAGTAAAGGGTTCCAGTCCAACAATTAGGAAGTTCAAGACGTACAATTTACATGAGGATATTAGTCTTTCTGTTAGTTCCTGTTGTTCCTCCTTTTTTGTAGCGATCCTGCTAAGTTGGATAGGATCGCAACGTACAAGGCTGACAGTAGAATATGAACGTGCTTAGTCTTTGCTGAGCAATAATCAATGAGCTTATTTGCGTTTTGACTGTACCATATGTCAAATAATAAAGGTATCTCTCTTTACACTAACAATTCATCGATATCCTAACTCATTGGAATAAACTAAATATTAACGAGGATATTGGTAGAGGTGTTATCTCGAGGCTTTTGAAATTGGTTAGATTATATCTGGAGAGTGAGTACACCCTCGGCAAGTTCCTCCTGAGAACTGGACGTAGCGAATACCCAGTTCCAAGCAATCTCAAATTGGACGCAAAAGAAGTATCGTCGATTATATTCCAGGAGAAAAAAATCAGCCCGTCATATTCAGAGTAGACATGATGGCCAAGAAAAACAGGACCAGCATCGAGATGATCCAGTAGATCAGTAAAAATAACTGATTTTAAGGCATACCATAAGCAGAAAGTACCAAAGCAATCTCCGGATGTTGTGCCAATATGAGGGTCTAGAAGCAGTAATACCGTATTTTGAACAATCCCTCTCAGTGTGTTGTGTTGGACGACGAAACGTGCGTGAAAGAGGATTCCAGAACACTGCCGGGACCTCAATTCTACACCAAATCGGTTGAGGAGAGTGTCTCAATTGCAGATACGGCTGTTGCGATGGAAAAAATCGGCTTGCGATCTTCCATTTTCTACACAAAAGGAACAATAAACGCTTAAATTGACCTAAACAAGTGCTTGCAGAAGAGGTTGCTTCCACTCTACACGGTGTTCAATAAGTTCGAATACAAGTTTTCATCATTGCGTAGGCATGCGCCATGTACATATTCTGCATTGGTATTGGTGTCAGCTTTAGCTTCATTCATACGCTACCGAATGTGCGCGGTGTTGACATTCTGTTAGTTGTTGTTCGTTTGTTACGCGCGATGAAAGAGTATCGGGACTTCGTAATTAAGCGTTTTTTGAACGGTGAGCGACCCGGCGATATATTCCGGCTGCTGAAATCGCATGGGGTCAAGCGGAACTTTGTCTACACGACCATCAGGCGATACCGGGAGACGTCCTCGACCAATGACCGTGCGAGATCCGGTCGGCCGCGTTCAGCGAGGACGCCACGGGTCATCAAGATCGTGAGGGAGCGAATTCGGCGCAAAAAGAACCGCTCAATCCGGAAAACGGCTGCAGATCTCAACGTTTCCATTGGAACCGCTCACACCATACTCACCAAGGACCTTGGTTTCAGGCCTTACAAAAACGTAAGGTCCATGGCGTTTTCGGAGGCTACCAGCAAAAGCGGTTGGATCGAGCTAAGAGGATCCTCTCTCGGCACGCTGGTCAGGAGTTTGTTTTTTCGGACGAGAAACTGTTCGTGCGTGCAGCAGCCGCACAATGTGCAAAATGACCGGGTGTGGGCGCCATCGAGGGACAGCATTCCTGAATCCAATATAAACATCCCTCGGTTCCAAAGTGCCGCGTCGGTGATGGTTTGGGGGCAGTATGCAAACGTGGTAAGCTACCCTTGGTGTTTATTGAAAAAACGTCAAAATCAACGCGGCGTACTACAAAACCGAGGTTTTGGAAAAGGTTGTTGCCCCAGTCTCCGAAGCCTCTACGGCGATGAGCACTACGTGTTCCAGCAGGACGGTGCACCAGCCCATACGGCAAATGTGGTTCAAGCCTGGTGTCGGGACAATTTAACCGACTTTCTGGACAAAACTTTGTGGCCTCCCAGCTCCCCGGACTTGAATCCTCTCGACTTTTTTGTTTGGTCCTATATGATGGCGAAGCTGAACGAATACAAGGTCAGCACTTTGGATCATTTCAAGACGGTAATTCTCAAAATCTGGGACGAAATGCCCATGCAGTCCGTGCGTGCCGCGACGCGTTCGAGAAACGTTTGAAGCTCGTTAAGGAGTACAAAGGGGGGGTCATTCCAAGAGAAATGTTGTAAACGTTCCTTGTAAACATAGCTTTCAATAACATAAATCCAAAAAATAAAAAAACATGTTTTCATTTTTTTAACAAATTTTGAAAGTGTATCCGAACTTATTGAACACCGTGTATATCGCAAGCATGATATTCCTCCTCTCTTTTGGTCGAATCTGGTCTCTTCCCATTATGCCACATCAACTCTACAATGGTTTCTGAATACAAACTTGATTTTCTTGAAAAATATATCAACCCAACAAACTGTCTCCAACTGCGACCGATCCCACGCTACTGGGCAATCGGCAAGCGAATCTTCAAAAAGGCAGGTCCAGGAAGTGCTCGAAAATTACTGTGCAGAATTTGGTGGACGGTATCCAGGCTAAGGGCATACCCAACTAACAATTTAAGTTTCATTCCAGCCGTATAATAGCACTCCTTTCGGCTATGGTGTTAAAATTACATTCAAAACTCATTAGTCCACCAACACCTCCTCTATGTATCTTAAAGCCGAAATGTGTGCAAAGTGTCCCACTCTATAGACTGTTGGGAAAACAATTTGATATAACCGTTACAAGACCATAAAGATTTTGAAAATGTTCTAGTGAAAGATGTGACCACTTGAGAACCTTCATAAAACCTAATAGTGCCATCAATACCTGCATAGGGCCAAAATGGCCACAGCTGTCAACCACGGTGATATCGTGGTTGGTTTTTGTTGTTCTGCCAAATGCCTATTTAATTGTATGGTGAATATTGGCATGATAAGAGCCGGAAATAAATGCGCCCCGGAGATTATGCGAGTTTATATCAACAAAAATAAAGTTGAAACAAATATATTCGGTACTTAATCATGGTTTTCCTGAAATTTTATGGAATTCAATTAGGTCATCAAAAAGAATGCCAAAATTGGCCTCTGATCTACAGTCCATTTGTATTACATCTAAAATTTGGTATATTTATTTCTCCTCATTTCAATTACTTCATCTATTTTAATGTGACGATTGGAAGAAATCAAAGTTTTGCCAAAAAGCCAGTTTATCATCGCAATGGCTACTATAAAACTATTTGGTAATTGTGTGCCTTTCCTCAATGTGAATTTGCCGTTTAATGCTTTTACTGAAGGCAGAATGGTTTTAAAACGCTTTTTCAACTGACCATAAAAAGATAATTTGAATGAGTCCTAAAACGGCATTTCAAAACAGCATTTTACAGAGTTCATTAAGTCAATAGTAAAACGTTTGATAGAGTAAAGGAACTTTGGAAGCAATGATTTTAAGATCGTGGTAAAGAACTTATGTAGGTTCTCATGAACCTGACTAAAACTTGAAACCTATTGGTACCTCTTACCCATAATAAAACCAAATTGATTTCTAGTGGCTTTCATAAAACTTTAATGAAACTTAATAAAGCTGGATGGTTTTTGCAATGTTACTTGAGTACTACCAAAATCAGCAATCTTATTTATTCGTTAGTTTAATTGGTATTTTAACATGTTATGTTATAATAGATGCATTGTTTTGAAAATTGGCAAAATGTATTAAGTTTTATTTAATTTTTTTTTAATGTTTAAAACTACTTTTCGATGCGCAGAAAACAAGTCAGTCCGAAGCAATTTGTAGATGCTGAACGGTTTTGAATTAAACCAATTGGAGCTCGAAACAATCAGGCGCGTGAAAAACATTAACATACTTGGAACAAGTGGAGACAGTTTTTTTCGAAAACATCGGCCATTGATACATGATTGATTGATTGTGGGAAAGAACGTTTTAATTCTCAAAGCAATTTGAAGCAGCACGCAAAACGAAGAGGTGTTAGTTTGAATTGCAGTCAGAGATATTAATCAATGAGAGAAAACCAAACTTTTATTCTCTGAAAACAATTAAGAAATCAGACTTTTATATCAAAATGCTCTTGGCTACGATTCAATTATGGACAATCTCCAGTAGTCAGTCTGAAATATCAATCAAATATATCCTAAACATGCTTCCGACTAGTAATGTAATTTGGGAAGTAATTGCTGCTTATATTCTTCAAACGTGATGGGACATTTGAACAAATGTATCTGTTATTTCGACATCATTTTTGAAACACTACTAGTGTTAACACTAGTCTTAATGCGTGAAATAGCAAAAAATTGGCTTCAAAGCTAATACTAAGCTAACGAATTAATTACGAAAACATGATTGGCTTTATATCGAAATGTTTTGAAATTACGCCAGCTGTCCACACCTCAAATGCGACGTCAAATTAACTAATCACCCGGAAACTACGTCCGCAGACAACCCGGTGGGTTCGAAGGGTCAATTGCGTCTATAATTCCTACAGCTTTTAACCGAATTCCACCACTCAACCAACATCCAATTAGCGTTACGCAAACGAAACTTCATCAACCCCGCGTCAAATGTATCGAATCCGACTCACAAAAAGCAACAGCCGAACCCAGAACCACTTCAACCGGGAGGAACCTCTTGTGCGAATACATTTTCGACACAAACACTATCGAGTGCACGGGAACGGCAAAGCCGAAAATCCTCTTCAAATCCGAACGCGAAAAACAAATTCCGTGGCGATAAGCCATAAGCAAGAGAATCATTCTCCGGTGAAACGAAAATAAAAGGTGTGCGTCCACGTTCCATTCCGTGTTACGCAAAGCCCAAAGTGAGTGTCCGGAGAGGACGGCCCGGTGGTGGCCACTTGAAGTTACAACAGACAGACTGGCTCTTGAAAAATATGTAGCCGAAATACAAGGTTCTGTGGTGGTACTTCAAAAGGCCTGATGCTCATTTCGGAAGGATGGCCTAATGGAAGTGTACTGGGTAGGTGAGAAGACGGGATGGAGGAGGTGGATAATTGGTCCCTCCTTAAGAGTATTTGAAGTTCTTACTTCAGTCGCCAGAGAGGTAAGAAGTGAGGGTGGTTTAGTGATCGAAGAATGTCCAAGCTAATTAGTGTTGGTGGCCTTTTTTTTTGGCAACGCTTCAAAATTATCAATTTGGGATTCCAGTTTGCCCCTTTGCATCCATCGTTGATCTCGAACCTTATCCGGTATCCAGGAGAGTTTTAAGAAGAACAGACAGCTCAACAGGATGCATCATAACATAAATTTCTTCATCTTCCCACAGTTGTTTGTGGCATCTTCGTTCGTAGAATTTCAATTCATTAATTAAGAGCAAACTCTTGATTCTTCGTCGTTATTTCACTCGCCATATAAAGCGGTCAGTTTTCACGTTTCCACAGATACATAACCACTACCGGGAAATGTTGCTTCAGATTTAGAATTTATGATAATCCTTCTATTTCGTCGAGTTGGGTCCACCTGAACGAATGACATTAAACTGCTTCAATTGAATCCATAATATCTTCCAGACCCATTCATTCATGGGATTGTCCCATGAATAGAGAGGAAAAAACTTGATAACCACAAAATCTCCTCATTCGTCGTTCTTGTCTATGACTAAACAACGCGATTTATTATATTTCCTCTCTTGACGTTCTTCTTTTCTTCCTTCATTAGCGCGATTAGAATCGGTTATTATTTCACTTCAAACATCCACTTCGCAGAGATTTCGGCACTCACACTCACCACAAATTCGCGAGATTCGAACGTTAACGCACTTGTACGCCTCGGCTCAGAAGCACGTCAATTTCCCCAAGTGCACTCTTAATCTTCAAAACAATAACAAAGACATTGGAAACAACAACAAAAAAAAACAACAGTAAACGACCGAGCGACCCGTCGGCTACGAACCAAGCAACCCGTACGCGCGCGATACTATCCAGCACTGAACTAACGTGAGCCCGCAGATTTGTCTAAACCGAAGCTAGAGTTGCTTTGCTTGATTCTTGATTGCATGCAACACACCACCACTACCACTAGCTGCATCTTCGCATGACGTCCACTAACACCATGCTTTACCGAGACAACAGAAAAGCTTTCCGACTTTATGCTAGTTTCTCCACACGCGGAGACCCGCGTGTGCAACACCATATAGAACCGAAACATAGTAGGCAGCAGAAGCTTGAGAAATTGATGGAAGAAGAAATTGAAAAACATACCACTACAGTCTGCGACCAGAAAAGTTCAATGAAGCATAGCAGCCCGATGAACAGAAGAAAATAAGAAGGTTCATTCACAACTACTACACAGACGATTAACGTGGGTCATAGTGATGTTCATTTGAGCTTAAAGTTTTGTCGAATGAATGGACTGAGAGAGGCAGAAAAGCTCATCGATCACAGAGCTACTGCTGCTGGAAGATGTGCATTAGTTTTCGCCAAGGTTGACTGATTTAGGGTTTGTTTTGCATTCGGGTGGACTTGACCGTTGGTAGCCAGCGAGAATGCAGAATTTAGAATCGCAAAAATTAGGCACCGGAACGAATGGGCATAAATCACGACGATATGGGGTTATGTTTGTGTTTTGTCCGGTTTGGGAGCGGCCATGCGAAGGTCGTAAATTTATTTCGAAAATTAATAGGATTTTTTTGCGACCAGGACGCGGAAACGGGTGTGTTGTTTAGAATCAAAATTCTATGGTTCAATAATTGGCTGCTGTAAGGCAGAAAGTTCTGCTATGGACACAGGAATACGAAAAATACATTTGATAATTATGCGAATCAACAGAATATTGAGTTTGTTTGGAGTGCCACAAATGTACCGATAATATGACGTGGAACAAAAGACTACCGGATAGTACTTTTTAAAACTCAGATATGCAGAGGTAGTTTGCCCTCCGGATGGGATGAATTCTTCTTCCTCTGAATAGCATTTTTGAAGATCACTGGGAATTTTGATTAATTCAACAAGCGCATGAATATAGATTAGTACACTCTTAAAAATAATGAATTTAACATAAAACGTAATTTTCATTGCCTGTAATATTCCGAGACGTAAACATATATATGACTCAATTCCATGTATATTTTGATTTATTCTAAACCGTTCCATAGCTTTGTTTTACATTAACTTATGAAATATTTGTAATAGATTTAGATATACGAAGAATAGTGAAGAATAGGCACAAGACTGAGTTTCGAGATTTAAATGATGTAATATTATATGATCGTTGACTTTGGTGCTAAAGAGTCATGTAAATTAATTGAAATGTTGTGCGGAATTGATAAATGATAAAAATAAGTGTAAAAACAGAACCATCCGTCAAGATTGTTCCGATCAACGATACTTCGAAACATTATTTTAAAGTACATGAAGTAGACTGCTGGCAAAAGCACCGAAATGGATTTCAATTTTGTTTGTTTGTTTGTTTAATTTAAATTTAACAACCTGTGCGATACATTTTTATTTTTGGAGATTATTTAAGTATAAAAAAAGGAGAATGCATCATTTCTCTCCGAATCATTACGAATTCTTAGAGGTTTAAAAGAATTTCAATAAATTTTTAATGAGAAGAAAACAATTTTAAGAATCTGCACTTGGAATGTTTCTTAATATACATTAATATTGGCCAAACAAATGGCCTCAGTAAATTAAATCTGATCACAGTATCTTGATTTTTTTGATAGCTACTAGAAAATGGTTTTTTAAGTAATATCATACAGCATTTTAAATTGAATAAATGAGAAGTGCATTTAAAAAATATTATTTTGTGATTCAAAGCCTACATTTACATCATTACAAGTAAATTTCAATTTGGAATATTCATGGTCGTGTAATTTTAAGAACAAACGTAAAGCTATGTCAAAAGGGCCATTTCTTTAATGTGCATACAAACAGACTTAAATTTACATGGCTGTTTCTAAGAGTGTAAGAATTTCACATTTAATGTTAATTCAGCGAGGGTACGGAACGGGTTTCAAGCAGAACATGCATCACTTAGGATATCTGGTGAAACTGTAGGTGATCTGTAATTAAAACTGCGAACACTCGGATTTAGGGGGTCCTCCCTTTGCTTAGTCGATAAAGACACAGCTACAAAGCAACACCATACTGGAGGTTGCTGGGTTCGACTCCCGGTCTGGTCTAGGAATTTGTCGTCTAGGAAAACTTCTCGACTCCCTGGGCATAGGGTATGATTGTACTTGCCACACAATCCTACTTATGCAAAAACTGTACCTGGCATCGAAAGCTCTCAATTAATAAATTTGGAAATGCATTTAGAACACAAAGCTGAGAGCAAGCAATAAGCGAATTGCGAAAGCAATAAGCTTGGAATGCTAAAATAAAAAAATTAAAACATTCGGATGTAAAATTCATTCCTCTGTTTACTTTTTATCAAAAAGAACCTACACCGATTAAAAGAAACATTGAATTTCCTGTGTTACTTAATGCACATATAGGGAATGCTAAGTTTGACAGAAAATAATGAGATATTTCATGTAAATTTAAGCCAGATAACGCCTGAATATACACACTTAGAAAATATGAATTTTACACGAGGCGTAATTCATGTTTGTAAAAAGTCGAGGAACGTACACAGAAAATATAATTAATTTAAACAAGCGCGTAAAATTTCCATCGTGTAATTCTAAGCCAAAGGAGCGTTAACAACGATGTTGTTTGCAATATTTCATACAACAGCCTTGATTCAGGCGTTATCTGGCTTAAACTTACATCAAATATCCCATTATTTTCTGCCAAATCTAGCATTCCCTTAATGTGCATTAGTCAACGCAGAAAATTCAGTATTTCTTTTTATCTGTGTAGAGATAGATTTCGTGTAAAATTATGTCTCCTGAAACTGACACATACGCAATTTGGCGAAAGATGTGTTTGATTGGATTTATTTTGTCATCTCTTTCAACTCATTCTCATGTGCTAAAGGACGCTTGCATGTGTTGGTCTCAGCGGACAGAGATTTATATGAAATTTTGGTAGTGTGTAGACTGTTGAATGGAAAATTACAAACATTGTTGCATGGCGCATGAAGGATTGCAAACAATTTCGTTGTTTACGCATCCTTTGGCTTTGAATTAAACGAGGGGAAATTTTTCGGCCTGTTAAAATTAATTATTTTTTTCTGTGTACCATCAAAATCTAACATTAGCCTCAGAAGCCATAGAACAAAGCTCCCAAAATGCATGTATTTATGGAAAGCAAACGAATTGCTTTCCAAACATGCACTTATAAGTCAGATGTCGCCTATATCAGGTATGTTAACCATTTTGTTTTTAAAACATTTGGCTTGCAATTGAACGACAAATAATTTTACGCGTCTGTATTGTACGCGTCTGTGCATAGAAAAAAACTGACTTTTAACAGGCGCGTAATATTTCCCCACACTTAATTCCAAGCGAAACGAGGCATAAACAACGAAATTGTTTGTAATTTTTCCTGCACCATGCAACAATGTTTGCGATCTTTCATACAACAGGCTAGATTATCTGGCTTAAATTTACATGATTTTGATTTTACATTAATTTCTGACAAATCTAGCATTCCCTTTATGTGCATTAGATGATGAAGAAAATTCAATGTTCTTTTTTATCTGTGTGTACACAATTTCAAAATTTAGGTGGTTTTCTTTAACCGGTTATCCAAACTTCAAATGGTTCCCGAGATGCTTTAGAAAGGGGTCGTTTTTGACAAAATTGTTCAAATAGCCAAAAACCTGGAGGCCGCAAGTGAAGGTCCAACGTCATTATGGAATCCAAGAAGGTAGCTTCCAAAGGGGGTTTTGACAGGATTTCTGAAACCTGATACCACTATCTTTGATTTCAAAATTGTGATGGACATTGATTTCCGGTTAAACGTTTTTTTTTCTTTCGCAATTTCGATGTTTCGCAATTTCTCAATTTTTTATGAATACAGTTTGCTATACATACTCTTGCTATCACGCATTCGCGCAAAAATTCTGTAACTTTTATTCCTTTGAACTTTCTTCCTTTGTACCTCCATTGATTTTACACTAAATCTAAACTGCATAAAAAGTGTGTACGTATGAAAATAAGAAAAATAATATTAACAAAAAACGGATACAATACAAGACCAAATACTAAAGATTGTACTCGAATAAAATGCAGCAGACTATAATGATCGCCAAATACGCATTTTAAGTCGGGTATTTTTGAAACTCTCAGGGAATAAATAAATGTTTTTAAAAAGTTACTCGCACCACTTAACGCTAACCATCAAATCCTGTACATCACTTGTGCCATCTTTCTTACACACTTTCATCCATTATTTTTTTCAAATCCTTGTCGTTAAGAAGACGATCCCTGTTTCTCGGAGCTGGCCCTTCATAATCACCCAGAATTTTTCTATTGAGCGAAGTTCTGGCGAGTTTGGCGGCCTTGCCTCCTTCGGCACAAAAACAACATCGTTGGCTTCGTACCACTCCATCACCGGTTTTGCGTAATGGCACGATGCCAGATCCGGCTAGAACAGAGTGTCACCATCGTAGGAGGCAGGCAGCAGGCGCTTCTGGCAGCGTTCTTCTATATATTTTTGGCCATTGATGGTGCCGTTCGGTATGTACGGATTGCTGGATTTGCCGCACCCACAGTTCGCCTCCCACACCAGGCAGATTTGTCGACTTCCATTTTCCGGAACCTCTCCGGAACATCCAGGCGGGACGAAACCGATGAAAAACGCCAGGCCGGGAATCTGCGTGGCATTCGCTTTAATGTAGGTCTCGTCGTCCATTGCGATGCATTTCGGCTACACCAACCACTCGCGGTACAGCTTCCTGGCGCAGGATTTGGCAATAGTATTCTGTTTATCGATTCGGCTACACAGAAAAAAAGAGTGTTCCCGGAAATGAAAATGGACCGTGAACTAGTTAATTTTTTCGGGATTTTTTTCTTTTAAACGTAATTTAGTTCATGATTACGTGATTTAGTTCACGGTGTATTTTTGCTTGTTCTCACAGATCTGGGCACAGCTTTTTTCCGTGTAGGCACCATCCTTACCTTGAAAACATGAAGTCCGGCCCGCTTCATTGTCTGCTGGACGAACCAGACCAGAAGAATTGAGCTTCTTGACCTCGTCCCGAATCGAATGGTAATCTCTCACCTTCCTTACGTTCACGGGGTCGGTCGTCTTCGCGTTTCTTCCCCGCCCAGCTTGCCGCTGAGTCATGTGGGTCTCTTTGAACGATTTTACCACACGGGACACGGTAGAATTTTCGAACTGTTTCGCGATATACATGTTGGACTGGCGTGGATTTTTCACGATCGTGACAATATTTTTTTTGTCGAAGCACTTCTTGCTTGGACGTCATCTCGATAACCACTTGACAGACTGTGACGAAATTTTTAAACAAGGAAATTTTTCGAGTACAATCTCTAGTATCTGTAGAAATGTTGCGAATATACAATAATAACCTATATCTCAAAGGGAACTAAAACAGATTTGAAGGTTCTCTCTGTCTTGCCAGGAAAGTTAACGATTGATTGATTAAATCAAGACCTCTTCCTGTCCTCGTTCCTTCCTTCCGACTCTAGCAGACTTGTAGTTGTAATACTAATTTGTTCATAATACTAAGAAAGATTTGTTACAAAAAAAAATACATGCAAAGAAGAGGCTCACGAGAAGACAATGTTGCTCACCACGAGTTCAGATCGACGGTGATAAAATCGGTGAAGAATCGAATTCGAGTACTTGAGCTCATTGGCGACCGCTGAAAACGACACCAGCAGAAAAATACAAAGGCGCATTAGGGAACGTCCATTAATTACGTCACGCAAAAATTGCCTTTTTCTAACCCCCCCCCCCTTGTCACGTTTTTTGTATGGACCTTCAAATTTTTTTGTATGGATCGTCACGTTTTCTCAAACCCCCCCTCCCCCCCTACTGCGTGACGTAATTAATGGACCTTCCCTTATGGCTGGCAATCGTGCCAACTTTGGACTCCGAAGGACGCTAAGATCGAACACAGGTCGCATAACTTTAAAGTTGGCCATCTACAAGACATTAATTAGATCGGTAGTCCTGTACGGCCACGAAACACGAAGATAACATTTCCATCGAACGCTATTAATTTTTTTTCCCAAATGACCAAAACAATAACTGACAGCACATAAATTGTAAGATGAAAATATACTCGTTGTAGTTCAAAATCGGACAAGACCTCTCGCACCAATCGATGTGGCTTGTATTCTATTGTCTCGCATCTGGTGTGTTATATAGCACATCAGATGCTCATACAGCGGACTAGATGCCAATGAGAATCTATAGAATTAGAGCGTAAGTGGTATGTGTCCAGTTTTGAACTGCAACGAGTGTATTCCAAAATTACCTCAAGTCTCCTTTTACTGTAACTGCACATTTTCAAGGAACATGTACTTATATAAGCATCTTGAATCCATGTCGATAATCAAAATTGACGGTTAGGATTGTCTAATAGTTTATTTAACAGACTGAATATATGTAATATCTGGTGAAGGGTAAGAAGGGTTCAGTCTCACCATCGGTGGATTAATTCAGGTGTTTTTTTAATAAATTTGGAGTCGATATAGCAGATCTGCAACCACTACAATACACAATACAATTCACAAACGTTCTTTCGGGATTTTCCGGTTGCCTTCCTATGATTTTCCGAAATATTTTTCCAAATTCCTCTGAAAGTTTATTTTTAGGGTGGCCACACAATCCTAATTAAAAAATTCACGCACTTTTCCCGAATTTTTCCCGCATGTTTGCCTCATTTTCCCGACTGGGAAAATAAAGAAGAATTTAGATTGATTGATATTTTTGAAGTTTTCGAGGAAATAGTTCAATCTGAAATTCTGACTTGTTTCATTTTGGCGCAAATCGAACTACTTCTGTATTGCGTAACATGCTTTGGTCTCTCATTTTGCAAACGAGAATAAAAATCGCTCTACACAAGTTATTGATCTTTCAAGTTTCTAGAAACATAAACATCGAAGATGATAGTAAAGCATTCGAGGTTTACAAAAACAAATTGATGCACGTACTTTGCGTGGATATCGTATAAAAGACTTCGTTATTTCAACGTAGTTGACAGTTCGTCGACAATTCTCTGCGCTATCAAACTCTTTTCAGTTTGGTTCATCCCCAGACACTTTTCATCTATTGAAAATCTTCGCTCCATCGTTGCATTTTCGTGCGAAAGGGTGCGCACCTTTTCAACAAATGCTGTCAAGTATGGCAGCTTCTTCTTGGACTGACCAATCAGTTCTTTCAATTTGTGAGGAAATGCAGCTCTGAAATAGTCTTTATCTACACAGCTCCAGACGCTTATTAACTATGTCCTTGATACGAGTTTTAACATCAGGGTTAATGTAGATGACTTAACGCATTAAGGTCATATGGCAATCTGTCACTTCGAAGTTTTCTGAGCACAAACCTCAAATACTATTAAGATTTCAGGCGTGAAATTTTCAAGAATCGTTTGCTCCACTGAAGCATCCATTAGTTAGTAATTTGAGCGTTGTTTGGTTTGTTTGTGAAGTGATAATTAACCTAATCTATAATTCATATGGAGAAAATACTGCCTCCCGTTTCACCTTAAAGTTAACGTGATACACGGTAAAAAAAGTACATGAAAAAGTTGTTGTTCGAAAAACTTTTTTTCTTTAAAAGTGCCCATCTTGCGACGTATGGCGAATTTTTAGACAATTATTTTGCCTTTAATAAGGAAACAATTCGTCCAATTCTAAGTTAGTCATAATAGTAAACAGAGGTATATCACAAAAGTTAACTCAGTGGACGCTGTGGTTCTACCCCCTAACAAAAAACAAAATAAAAATAAAAATTAGCCATTTCTTGCAAATTAAATTTAAATTTTAAATTTTTTTTTTTTGCAGCGTTTAAGAATCGATTTAATAATTTGTATACTTTTTTCATAGTTCAAACGATTTTCTAAAAGTCACGCATACATCACTTTTTTGTAAATCTTGTCCTTTTTGAGTTATGTTGATTTAAAAAAATCGATCAAAAACTCAATCCTTTTTCAAATAGTAGTCTAGATAAATTTGAAAATAAAAACAAAGTATGCCAAGTTGCTTAAAAAGACATAGTCTATACAACCACAAAGTATCATTTGATTCTGAGAGGGCGCTGCCAACCACGAAGACGAGTTGGCGTGAAATTCGTCAGCTTTTATTCGCTGAAAAACGTCGATACTAATATTTGCTTACAAAAACAAAAATGCATATAATAGTGATGCTTTAGTCAAAAGGATCACCTAAGGAGTTCTAGTCAAGTAAAATAAAAACTACAGTAAGTAATGTGCGAAACCTCGCCTGTCACAGTCGTGTAGCCCGATTTTCTAAATGGTATGTTTTTTAACACACTGAAAAAAGCATGCAGCAAATGATTCACTTCGCAATGTCAAACACTGTTTCATTCCGTTAATGAGATCGTTGGATCGAGTAGATGACAAAAACGCTTCACGAATCGTTTGAAAAAGGTGTGATATGGTTCCTATCATATGACAAAAATTCCCGATGAATTTTGAAATTCCCGTCTTTGTCCCGCATATTTCCCGATGATTTTAGATCCCCGCATTTTTCCCGCATTTCCCGATTTTCCTGAGTCTGTGACCACCCTACACAGGAAAAAAAATGCATTTTAACAGGCACGTAAAATTTTCCTTCGTTTACCTCTAAGCAAAAGCAGGCGTAAACCACGAAATTGTTTGCAATCTTTCATGCGCCATACTACAATGTTTGCAATATTTCATGCAACAGACTAGATTCAGGCGTTATCTGGCTTAAATTTACATGAAACATCCCTTGATTGTCTGCCAAATTTAGCATACCCTTTATGTACATTAGATAACACGTAAAATTAAATGTTTCTTTCTATCTGTTTAGTCTTCGTGGAATGTTGAGTTATCCATGACTGATTTTTTTCTCCATTCCATCAGGAAAAACAAAACTATTGGGAATTTTTTTGAAGCTGTAGTAATTTTGAGATAAAGTTTATGATTTGCCTAAATGCATTATGAAAATTTAAGGCGAAATTTAAGTAAATGGTGAATGCGAATCTTCATAAATTTCTAAGGTACCACTATGTGGGCTGTACCAGAGAATCATTGACTTCAGTTATTCTGATTGTTCATGACTACACTATGCTCTTTGTCTCGGGTAATTCCGGGTAACAATATAAGTTTGCAATTCTTTGCAACAAAAGCCATCAAGCTGCACTTTCAATCACATAAAAAAACACGAAAAAAGCACATTTGTTGGAACCTAAGGGATGCATCCTAGAAACAAAACTTCGAACAATTCCATATTGTCCCCTTAAACAACCATCATGATACTAAAGTATTCACGCAGTTACCATCAGTTTCAAAAAGTTAAGAAGATCATAATTATTGCTATCCCGATCAGCGCCCTTATCTTTGCTCACTTGAAACCCCATCTCTTCTTGGAAAGTAAAACCCCAAGTAAAGCTCAACTTCATCTGGATTGCTCGGAAGCTGGCATTAAATCAAAAAGCTACTCTGCCACGATTTTTCGCGTTGTTCGTGTGTCTGATACTTCCAGACACAGGCAGATAGGGAAAGAGAAAATTTTCCCCACCCCAAGTGACTATCCCTGCACTGCATTTCGTTACATCTTCCCGGCTGTGTACTATTCTCAAGCACATAAGATAACTATAACAAAAAAAAACCTGGCGAAAGAAAATGCATTAAGCTTCTTTCCATGTTGTACAACTTTTGCCATTTCCTTAAGTCTGTTGAACGACGATGTGTTGAAGAAGAATAAACCATCTGGCGGGAAGAAAGGCAAGTCAGGCTCTGATGGGGACGGTTTTTAAAGAACAACGTGAATCTCGAAGTGTGCAGCTAATTTGGTGTGACAAAAGTGCAGTGGGCTCTCCAACCGTTCAACAACCGTTCCTAGTGTTTCTGTGCAGCGTTGGTTGAATGAGTTGGGATAGCTTTTGAACCCACCCAATTCCTTCGCATGGCTACCACCCACTCACTAAGGCACCCCGGTTAATGTTCCAGCCTGTTGGCGTTTATGGTTTTGATGCATTTGCATTGGTTTGCTCGTGTCAGAACTAACGACGCCGTTGACGTGGGACTGCATTGTGAAAATGACAGCAGCAGGAGTAGTGGTAGCAGCACCATAACAATAACCAGTAATGTGCTAGCTTATGTATAACTTGGCAGGCCATGTCTGGAATTTCTTTGTTTACCTTCGAGAGTAGCTGAGGGACCACAGTGAAAAAAATGGAATCTTTTGGCGCTGCAAATAGTTTCTATGCTTTTTTGAACTGTGGAAATAACACGGATCACATATTTGGCAGAGCTAGACTTACCTTCGGCTGAGTGGTGTTCGAAGGGGGTGGTTGGTGGATTGTTGTCATTCAACGAAATATGAACCCAATTTCTTGGGGGTTGATTGCAAATGAAAAGGTACTCACCTGAAAAAAAGAGAAGAAAGAATTATAAAGAATTAGGATAATGTTAATTAAATTTAGTCAGCATAATCGCATTCGAACCGTTTGGCAGGAGAGGGGGGTTGGGGTGTTGTTTGCTCGCTACGCTTTGAGGGTATAATTTTCAAATTAGCTTCAACATAGGCATTGAAGGTTGATCCGTCATGCAAGCTGGTGCTCGCGATGTGAATAAAAACGAGCTCGATAGGAAGAAAACAACAGAGTAGTGGTAGCATACATTTATGATGATTAAACGCATTCATTTTATGATACAAAGCGCACTCGAGTGGATGAGGGTTTTCGCGACCGGAGAGCAGGAATTTTTCGATTCAGCTCATTTAACTTAAATTGAATTTGCATCGGATCATACAGTCTGCAGCGGTTGCCTTTTTTCGGATAAGCGAGTTGATACCCTACAATTAGCTTAATTGATAGTAAGCTGTTGCACGAAAGTGAGTGTAATTTGACTTTCATTGTCGATAAATTTGATAATATGTTGCATTTGTTTCACTTGAGAAGACAAAGAATCAACCTTTGTCGTGTAAACCGATAAATCGCCGGGGAGATGAAAGTCTCGCTAAAATTTCCACAGCAAGTCATGATGATAGCTCATATCGGTATACGACGATTTCATCAACAATTTACCGTCACCATCTCCAGAGTAGCACAGTGACAGGGAAACCGTAAAACATCTTGCCATTCACCGTCGTTGTCATTTCCCATAAATCACAGCATTTGCACTGCTCTGGCTCCGGTTTTGTTTCCTCGGCCAAGTATCGTGCGCATAACAAGTATTCTGACCGTGCTGGGCCAGCGGATGGTCAAGCCAGGCGGAATGGGGTCATCTATGTTTGCACAAGGTATTATGTTGTGTTCCAGCAACTGCCGGTAGCCGACTCAGCTAGCATCCATCCAATAACACTTTGTATCACATGGGAAACACCATATTCACATAGAGCAGAGTGGCCATAAAAGTCAATTGTCTTTATCACAATGCACAATCTGAGTAGGCGCTGAGATGGTCAACCAATGACAGCAGAATCGATCACGCGGAAACAATACCGTTGGGATGGTAACGTCATGGTTGCTACCACGTTCATAAAGGGCTCAGGTCAAACTGGGTTTTTCGCAATTTTCAAATTCACACCCAAGTTGATTCAGTGAGCATTCATCAGTATGCAGACGATTTGTTTAGCATGAAAAGATAATAAGCTCAGATAAAGGATCCAAGCATCTCTCTCGTTACTACATGTAAATTACTGTCTACAAAGTTCTAGTTACGCTTCATTGATTCGCTTCTTAAAGCCAACTTCAACGTTTGAATTCTTTCCGTCAGTCGAACGTGCTGAAAATATTCCTCCCAGATTTCACCAACCCAACTGTCCAATCACTGCCCGAGTCCCTTCATCGTTATTTCAACACCTCTCCCACGCCCACCACCCCAACTACATATAACATCGGATGTCTTTGAACCCATGTGTGAGCTGTCAATTGTATCAGATCCATCCAACTCTGTTCCTGATCCGGGAGCCACACGAAATGCACTTTTCCAAAGCTGAAACTGGCACCGAAGAACACGAGCAAAACTGAAAAAAAGTACCTCTGTGTCGATTTGTCTGGTTCAGAGTCTAGTCTGACCATCAGTCCCTCTTTCCCACACCCCCAATACCGATAATCCAGACTGCATGTCACACCGTATCAGAGCCCTACCGTGAACAAACCAGAAGATAGTGATCGGATGTTCGTCACAAGTACAATGTCGGTGCAGCAGTGTTCTGGTGGAAATGCTTGTGGAATTGCAATAAGGAAGAGGGAAAAAGTTATAATTGAAATGTGTATTTTTGATTGAACTGCTCCCTTCGATGCGAAAGAAAGTGAAAGTTTCTTGCCGTGGGTGTGGCTAAAAATGGAATATACTATCAAGACGGAAAAAGGAGCGTGGAAGGTGGTGACACTCGGATTCTTTCTTATGGAAGTTCAAAGGCATAGGTCCAATGCAAGTGACCCCGAGCACCCCGATCTAAGGACTGTATTGAAAAGAAACTGGCAACGCTTATGATGCACTCACACATAAATGCGAAAAACTATTGGTTTGAGCCCAATGGCGTCTATATAAGGTCTAGCCCAGTAGCCACAACAATATGAGTGGATTGAGCATAATTCGCTCATTCATTAATATTATCGTAATCCTTACAGACGCTACACAAGTGCTACGTTATACTATTTTTTATATTCGTTCGGTCCGTGGTTGTTTTTTAATTTTTATTTTTTTAATTTTTTCAATCCATTCTAGCCTATCGATGACAGAAAATTGACTCTATATCGCTACTCGATTGTCAAGTCCGAGCTTTTGCAAGTTTATGTGGCAGAAATTCAATTATGTCAGTTAAACTTACTATACATGACCCATGCAATCGGGAGGAAATGCTGCTGCTCAATAAATGACATTGGTATCATGATTAATTCCACAATAAAGCATTTATAATGAACGTTCAAACCGAGTTTGAATCTATGCACGCCCAAAGAAACATAAATAGTGTTACGTCATCACTCGACGGCTCAGCAATATTTACATTATATTTGCATCCAATACAAGCAAACAGTGCGTTGGGCTAGACCTTATATAGACGTCATTGATCTGAGCCTCCCTACATTCGAAGCGTTTATCTGTCAACAACTTGATCAGCTCCTTGATTGTTTTCGCGATGCCACTAATCGAAAAGAGTACTAAAGAGAGGGTTATTCCGAGAGTCGAAGTGACGTTTGTCACTTGGTGAAGTGAGAAGAGTCACCTGCAGTGACGTGACTCTCCATTTGATTTGCCCAGGAGAGTCACGTCACTGCAGGTGACTCTTCTCACTTCACCAAGTGACAAACGTCACTTCGACTCTCGGAATAACCCTCAGAGTATTAGAGTCAGGCCTATGACAAGGACCACTTTTTCACGTAGACAACATCTCAGCAAACTCAGCTGTCAAAATAATATCAACATTGTAAGTTGTGTTTGTTGTAGCTCTTTTACGTATTGTCTGTTGTTGCTCGTTTTCGTTGTGCACGTCATACAAAGCAGAAAGATCGCTTTCTGTGGTGTTTTACATCAAAACAAACAACCAAAACAAATTATTAGACTTCTATTTGACAGCTGACAGCGGGCCCAAATAAATTTGGGCCCAGGACATCCTGTCTACTGTCAATCACTGCTATTGATATAGGCTTGTCAATGGCCTGATTAGAGTGGTGGACACGTTGCATCGTGAGAAGGATGTCTCGATGAACAAAATAGCAAAAAGTTTCAAAATTCATCACGGCAGCGTTGAATAAATCATCAACAAGTTCGAAGAAAACAACTAATTCGACGAGTTGCCAAGAAGAGGAAGAAAACCAAGTCCAGTTGACCCCCTATTGGTTCGGAAGACATTCAACCGCATCATTCTGAACAGAACGATGTCATTAAAGGACTATTCATATTGAGTCGGGCCGTTATCGAAAAGCTATTATTTCACGGCCGGTATGTTTTGTACATTTCACACTATATCGGAGCTGTTCCGGGATTCTGTGTTGTAGATTGCACGCACACATCAATGGACGTCAGTTGTTTTAACGTAGGACTACGTTTCTCTCTTCTATACCGGGTGGCATTCCAAAACTTTTAAAAATGAGAGCGTTACGCAAAAGGGAAAAATTTTTGGACGCTTATATCTCTCGTTCGACTAAACAGAATGACTTAATTCATACGCCATTTGATCAGAAAAACTTACAATTTTTTTTGCATTGAAATTTGAAAGAAGTTCCATTAGTACAAGAAGTTCAATTTTTCAGTTTAAAATGAACTACTTTTGCTGCCATATAAATTTGCATATCAACAGCTTGAAAAATTTGTTTTCCCTAGGAAACGTGTAGCAAATGTCTTCTTCTTCTTCAAAATAACTTTGTTTTGTTGACGGTGTCTAATTTTTAATTGTGGCCCATGCCTTATTGTTGAATTTGCTTCGTTTTGCATTTTCTTGATTCCCCTCTTTCTTGGCTATGCTATCAACGCTAGTATATAGCCGCGGGCGAACGAACTTGGTTCAGTGTTCGCTAGTAGCATTAGGCTGCCGGTTCGAACGAGGCTTTGCTCTCCCGCCACAGTTCTTCTGGTTGTGGTATGGAAGACAAAGCAATGCCGGATATTTAACGGATGAATTCTCGGGTTTTCTTTTCCATTAGGGCGAATCTAACATTGAGAGATTCTCTTCGATCTCTTTCTCTTTCATTTATTACAGCGTCGTTATAAAACTTTCGAGGGATCCTATAGTACAGATCGA
Source organism: Aedes japonicus (assembly GCA_034211315.2). Lineage (NCBI taxonomy): Eukaryota > Metazoa > Arthropoda > Insecta > Diptera > Culicidae > Aedes > Aedes japonicus. Next base: position 30,216 of record JASCZW010006842.1, on the reverse strand, counting down.
AACACAACAGTGCTGGCTTGCATACACTACAAATAGTAGAACCGAGTTATACCAATAACAAGGATGCTATTGGAGTCACTCACAAAGTGTGATGGGGGTTTTCCGTTAGGAAAACAAAGTTAATCTTATTAACGTTTGAGAGACGCTTTGTTGTTTTTTTTATTGTCCTCACTCGATCACTCGTATCTCCGATTTATAGATAACCGAAACAATACGAAACGCGCCATGCCCGATAAGAAAATAGTGCATTGTCACAACCTTTCACAGCCGATGCTCGAACCAAAGTCTTTTTCCGTAACTTTCAATTTTTACTACTGTATTCTTCAATCTATTGCAGTACTGTAACTAATATCAGTATCAATCAAATTGAAGTTTCTAAAGAACAATTTATGCTAATCCAATAAAAATTGCAATTGAGGTATTTCGTAAAAATAAGAGTCCGTAGATGCATTTCGTGCCTTTTGGCACCTTTATGTTCCTGCTGATGTCCATGCTCATTTGTTTAATACCAACCGGGAGAGACTTGGTATTTTACAAAATGATTTCATTATCTCCAATCCGCTCAACCAATCGCAATGTTTTGTATACGGTGCAATCGGTGGATGTATAAAAGCAATCGGTGGAGAGCTAAGAAGAAGACCGGAAGAATACGCGATGGTTCGCGCGTGTTTATAAGCAGAAGAACCTTCATAACAAAACGGATCACCGAATGGAATACATACATAAGCACTAAGTTACTATTTTGCATGACAATGGCATAAAACAAGAATAATTGAAGATCACAGCAAGCCGTGCGTGGAAACTGACGTGTTTTGGTTTTGCTGCGGTCTTTTCGCGAAAAATCAAATAAAAAATAAAGGGCGAACACGAAATTATTGCGACACCGAAAATGTCATGCCAATTTTCTTATAATGTTTAGAATCAAAACAAAATTTTAGGGTAGTTTTATACATATATTTACTTCAAAAATCAAAAGAAAAGTTAATCGATGGAGCCTTGAGTGTAAAACTGAACGCATTTTCGCTTGATGCCCTCCATCAAAGTCTGTACAGTGTCATCCGGTACCAGTTTCTCAGTTTTTTTTTCCATTTTCTTAACATGTCCTTCTCGTCTTTGACTGTCTTCTTGCTCTTCCGAAGTTCCCGCTTCATAATTGCCCAGTACTGCTCCACCGGGCGCAGCTCCGGACAGTTTGGCGGATTCATGTTCTTTGGAACAAAATGGACAGAATTGGCCTCATACCACTCCAGGATACTTTTAGAATTGTGGCATGATGCCAAATCTGGTCAAAATAGCGGAGTTTCGTCGTGCTGCTGCATAAACGGCAAAAGGCACTTCTCGAGGCACTCAGATTTGTAGATCTCGCTATTTACTGTGCCTTTTGTCACGAAAGGCTCACTCCTCAGTTCGCAAGAGCAGATGGCCTGCCAAATGAGATATTTGGAGGCGAACTTCGAAATTTTCTTCTTCTTAAATTTACCGTCCACATAGAACTTGCTCTTGCCGATGAAAAACTCCAACCCCGGAATTTGCTTAAAATCGGCTTTTATATACGTTTCGTCGTCCATCACACAGCAGCCATATTTTGTCAGCATCTTCTCGTAGAGCTTCCGTGCCCGAGTTTTAGCCGTCGATTGTTGCCGCTCATCGCGGTTTGGGAAGTTCTGTACCTTGTATGTATGTAGTCCAGCTCTCTTCTTTGCATTCTGGACGTAGCTCTGCGACATGCCGATCTTTTTAGCCAAATCACGGCTTGAGACGTTGGGATTTGCTTTAATCATCCGCTTCACCTTTCCCTCCGTCTTTTTGTTCTCCGGTCCCGGTTTTCTTCCAGCTCCTTTGCCGTGGTCCAACGTCAACCGCTCCTGGAACCGCTTCAACACTCTGGAGACGGTTGAATGTTCAACATTTTTCCCAACTGCCGGTGCGACAGGTCAGGAAATTCCAGGTGTTTGGAAAGAATTTGTTCTCTCGACTCGCGTTAGTTCACCTCCATTTTCGTTGAATCGAAAAACACGACTTCGAGTTTGACAGCATGAAAACAATACACATCAATGAGAAAGTGTGCAAAATTTGGTTGATTTTTACCCAATGGTAAAAAAGTTATGCCCTGTTGAATGTGTCGCAATAATTTCGTGTTCGCCCTTTATATTCGTAATTCAACCTGAACGAACAGTGAAATCATAAAATCTTCACGTGTTTTGTGTAAGGTGTAGTGAATATAATCGATTCCTTCCAAAAATTGGTGATGGTCGGTAGTTTTCCCCATTTTTTTTTTTGGTTTTTGGGCTTCGCCTCCTTACCCAGAGAAAGAGGTAATATCAGCTTAGTTGTGTTGGTTTAAATTAAATGATTAAATTAGAGTATATTTCTACTTTGTCGCGAGTGACTTGATGATTATAAGAAGTTTAGAAGTTGTAATAGAGTGGCTTCATTACGGGGGATATTAATTGTTGGCAGTGTGTGGAGAGAGAAAAAGAAAACCAGTACAATGTAGAAAACGACCATTTGCTGGTCAGAGGCAAATAACGAAGCTAACGCACATGCGCACGTGTTTGGTTGGCATATAATTTCAGATGCACTCACCACGTGGTGTACTGATGGAAAGTTGTAAAGTTTTTTTTTCTTTCGTTGCACAATTATTATGATTTTTCAAGTTAAATTTCTTTTGTAAAGTGCAATTTTCATTGTATTGCATTTGTGCGAGAAGTACTAATTGTATTCAGGCTGTTCCTTTCGAAAAGGATGATGTGAAAATATTAGTAGAATATTGGAGTGCTACTTCTGTAGAGACATAAATGCATCCTTTAGCATCACAAGGAAGCCGTTAAAATGAAGACTGACCATCAGCAACAATATCCGGTGAGATCTATCAGAATTTTAACGATACTGCTAAATACGTGCCATCCTCAAACAATAAGATTTGATGATGGAAGTGTATGCACAGTAAGTATATCCATTTGATGTTTGTACTGTGTTTATGTGGTGCTTGTTGTCAGTGAAAGTGACCTCGGAATGGACGTGAGTCGCCAGGCATTCTGAAATGGGTCACTGGAACCCAACACAGGTATCACCTTCCAACTCCCGGGCTAAAAATGTTTGTCGAGTCGACAAAAGTTCGTTTAACTGCAAACATTTTTCTTCCACAAGATCACTGGCGGACGGCGGGCGTTGGATAGCACACACACACACACACACACACACACACACACGCACACACACACACACACACACGCACGCACGCACGCACACACACACACACAATGGCATAAAACAAGAATGATTGAATAGGTTTAGCCACTACAAGTCGTGAACACTCGTATGAACTAAGAAGACAGCCACTATGACTGTCGATGTTCATTACTTCTCATTAATAATTTGATTTCGAAAAAGCTGCTCTGCTGGTGAATTTATACACAATGTGTGAATTGCGCTACGGTTTTTGTAAATTATTATTTAAAGCAGTTATTTGATTCATTTTAATCTAGAAGTACCATGAATGGACATTCGAAAGGTTTTTAAAAGTAAGTATAATAATTTCCAGCACGTAATGAAAAGAAACAAACTAGCAAAACAAAACAAATGTCTCTTTCTGTCTCTCTCTTTCTCTCTCTCTCTCTCTTTCTTTCTCTAGTCAACAGAGACCGAAATTTTTCGCCTACTTGAGAAGAGAAACGTCATTTTCCACCGTTGAATTTTAGAGAGATATTTCCGCATTTTCAAGAGAGAGGATAATGAATTATCGGCGAAAAGGAGAGAAGAAAATGTTAACGGTTCGCTACTCATCGACAACCTTCTTGGTTTTCACCCAGCTGAGTGAGAATTTCGATATCTGCTAGTCAAGTTGGTCAAGTCAATTGAAATGTCTCTTCTTCAAAGATTAACTTATAAAGACCACATATAGTGTGTTCAAGGCATATGTAATAGATATATAGAATGTTTATATTAAAAATACCAAATAATATATAATATATTATAAATACCAAATTACAAGCTGTGCCAATATGGTCAATTTGTTGCCTGGCACGAAAAAGACATTTCGAAAAATTCAGAACAAAATTCTGAAAATGATTTTGAAGCTACCTCCTCGGTACAGTACTGATGAACTACCGCAAATTACTAATGTTGAGACTTTAAAACAAATGTCAAAAATAATAAATAGGTAAAAATTTATAGTTATTCATCACATTACATCACATCACATCACAGAGACAACGAAGACTGATACGTACATCCGGGAATTCTTGATTCGGCGGTCACTGCAAATGTTCAGGAATCATGATGTTCCAGTATTGTTTTGGCCGGATTTGGTATCAGTGCATTATGTGAAAGACGGCATAGCATGGAACGGTGCCAATAAAGTTCAATACGTGCCGAAACTTATGAATCCCCCGAATTGTCCTCAAGCTCGACCAATCGAGACATTTTGGGCTCTGAACAAGGCATACCCGAATAAAGAAGTATTAAATACACTCAGTAGCAAAAAAAAGCCGAGCAAAATTTTGTTAGCTGAAAAACTCCATGTTCAACCTCCTGTAACTTTGTCAATTATCCATATTCTTAGCTGAAAATTTTACAACATTATACAACATGTATAGACCTTATGTGGTCAAAATTTCATGTTGATAAATTTATATATTTGAAGTTACCTTAACATATGTGAAAAAAGTCATTTTTGGACATAGCAATTTCAAAAATCCGTATTTCTGTTAAAAATTTAGGTAGCATATTACAAATTTCTCCATAGCTTAAAAAGTACAAAAAATAATGTGGACAAAATTTGAACTATTTCCATTAAGTAGTTTAGACTACAGCTGGCGACAAAGTTGACGCACCAACATGAGCATTTCCCTTTTTCACCCGATACTGACCTTGCTGAAATATCGGTGCAAAAAAAAAGCCGAGGTGAATTTTATTAATAATACTGTATAACACTGTATACGTTGTTTTCACAAACCAATTCATACTGAATACCATATTTGCAAAGTTCTTCGTGGGTTACACTAGTTATTTGGGATATTTCACGCGTAACAAATCATGTGTATTAATAAGATGAATTCACCTCGGCTTTTTTTTGCACCGATATTTCAGCAATGGAGTCAGTATCGGGTGAAAAGAAATGCTCATGTTGGTGCGTCAACTTTGACGCCAGCTGTAGTCCAAACCACTTGGTGGAAATAGTTCAGATTTTTGTCCGCATTATTCTTGTACTGTCTAAGCTATGGAGGAATGTAATATGCTACCTAAATTTTCCAAAGAAATACGGATTTTTAAATTGTTATGTCCAAAAGTGACTTTTTCACATATTTTATGATAACTCCAAATTCATAAATTTGATCAACATGAAATTTTGGTCACATAAGATCTATACATGTTGTATAATGTTGTCAGAATTTCCAGCTACGAATATGGATAATTGACAAATTTACAGGAGGTTGAACAACGCGGTTTTTGGAAGCAAAATTTTCCTCGGCTTTTTTTTGCTACTGAGTGTATTTACAATAAAATGTATTGTAACAGTACAATAGAATCAATAGTGTGTACAGTTGAACGTATTGTTCGTGACGATAAGATAACATTACCCAAGTAACAATTTTGGTTTTATAAGGGTTCTGAAAAGCATGAATTAGACTTCAAGAATGCTATAAAACCATGATAAAACCAACAATGTTCCTTGGGTAGGATTTACTGTTTCTACAATAGAATCTATTGTAAATTGAGATATATAGATACAATAGAATAAAGGGGTTGTTATGTATCTTAACCATAAAAAATATCACTTTTTTGTGAGCAAATTTGAGTTGGTAACTATTAATTGTGTTGTTCTACAATTGTTGAAAATTCTAACATATGGGGTGTAGAGTAGACCTATTGTAATTACAATGTGCATTTTTGATTTGTCTGATACATGAACAATAAAATTCCTGGTCGGCAATAAATTGTTGTTATTGTATGTTATTAAATTAATGTATTGAATCCAGGGTTAGCTGTTTAGTATACTTGTAACTATGAATTAGAAGAAAATTAGTAATCTCCATTTAATTCCAACTACCTTGTTATTCAGATACGCGTATTTCGTCTCAATGCAGATTAGGCCGTACTAATAAGTCGAGTTATGTGAGACACTGAAAAGTCTGCACATGGCGAATCGCGATCTGTCGAGATAAGCAGGGAGTTAAATGAATTACTAATTCTTCTAATTATAATTGTATTGTTTTTATCCGGGTATCTCGGAAAGCATATCTTAGCTTAACCCAGCGAAGATATTGAAAATTTGCGAAGGACTGGAAAAAAGTGTTGAAAACAATTGAAAACAACTGATAAGCAGCGTAACGACAAAAGTGCGTTCTTTGATTTATGATTAACGAAAATAGGTTACAGTACGAAAATGCTACTTAGAAGGAATATCAAGAGAAATGATTTATGACATCAATTTTCAATTGCTGCAATGATTGGGAGTAAAATGCTTTCTGGAATAAGGTCAAAATTGTGTTGATTCAAAAATAAGCTATCCACGTAAATTTGCGTTGCACGCGTGTATGCGTGATGGTTTTAATGTGTTCATCATAGCATGCTGTGCGTTTGACTGTCATCTTTTTTTGAATTACGTGTTTGCGCGGTTTAAATTCTTCATTTTAAAAATGTCGCGCATTGAAAAAGGCGTGAAAATCATTGAGAACACTGTTCGATAAACTGCCAGGAAGTGGCATAAGATCCGGATCTTCCAGCACTAAACTAGATCAGAAAGTGATAACTCTAACTCGGAAGAACAAATCAATGTCGATACGTAATTTGGCCATTAAAGCAAAAACCAGCGTCGGAATCATTCAACGTATCAAGAAACGGGACAAAATGAAGAAACGGAACAAAAGAAGCAGAAAATCGCCGAACAAAGTGCAGAACAGAGCAGAACGCGCAGCAACAAGGCACTATGGTACGAATCAACAAATTTCGCGACAAAAATCGATAACTCAAAAACCATTAACTTAAGACAGATGATGTCTTGTGGAGATTAAATTTAAATAACAACATCTATCTTTTGGTTTGGGTGGTGACTAGAGGTAGTCCTCTAATGTTTATAATACAATTTTCCACCTTTTTTTATTATGATTTAGAGAATTTTTTGCTTCTACAGAATTGTATATATTTTAATTTAATGAAACTTTGCTGAAAAAAATGTTACTTCTATCTCATCTGCGTATCGTTTTATAACAGTTTTTCTAACTTTCCTTAGGGTGGGACTTAAAAATACATTTTTTTGCTGTAACTTTTTTATTTCAATTTGATGTAAATAAATGTAAGTAAACAAATGTGAATATGTCAACACAGACAGACATACATAACACTTGCAGTTTCTTTCATCGATTACCCATGAAACGGTCAATTCAAATGTTTCTTAGTTGGTAGTATTGGCACAGATAGCGCGTATACTCGATTTTCTTACGTTTAACGTTAACACACTACCGCCATCTATTCAGCTTAACCATCCATCACAGTGTGCTAAACAGAAGGTGCAGGTCTGTTAGTGACGATGATTTGTAGTGCCAAATGTTCGATATGTTGTAAAAAACTCTCGTTGTAACGCTCTTTGATTATAATTGTTGATGCTGATGATCAAAAATTATGCATAATAAATGCAAAACTACCAATTTTAAAACGAGTTTTTTTCCTAAAAGGAACAAAAGGGGACAAACAATTTTGCATAGAACTTGTAGATGGAAGTTTTTACTTTCAGTTCACATACTCTGTGTTTGCAAATATTTGCAAATAAGGGAATAAAATATCTAGCAAAAACGTTTTTTTTTTTAAGCTTCAACCGTTACAATTTTTTTAATACAATAACTAGCAACTATCTTTTATCTTCAAAATATGCGTCATTTTATACCCTAATAGTCATCTCGGCAAAGTTTTCGAATTTAAATTGAAATAAAAAAGTTACAGCAAAAAAAAAGTTTGAAATACTGTTATAAAACGATACGCAGATGAGATAGGAGTAACATTTTTTCAGAAAAGTTTCCTTAAATTAAAATATCTACAATTCTGTAGAAGCGAAAAATTCTCTAAATCACAATAATAAAAAGTTGGAAATTTTATTACAAACATTAGAGGACCACTCTAGCCACCACCCAAACCAAAAGATAGATGTTATTATTTAAATTAAATCTCCAGAAGACATCATCTGTCTAAAGTTAATGGTTTTCGAGTTATCGATTTTTGTCGCGAAATTGGTCGATTTGTACCATAGTGCATGGGTGCGGAAATTGTATTCGCGAGTTTTGCAGCGACAGCATGCATGTATTTTGACGGAAGACGAGATTTATGTCAACGAGGATTCAAAACCTTTCCAGGTCCACAATATAACACTGCCGTCGTAGGGGAGGATGTAAGCGACGCAGATAAGTCGATTCAAGTGGAGAAGTTTGGTCGAGAAAAGTGCCGGTATGGCAAGCAAAATGTTCCTGCGGTATAAAATCTACCGGAAATCTATCGGTCTGAGTGTCTGCAGAAGAGGTTACTGTTGAAGCATAGTACCCCTCCACTGTTTTGGCCGGATTTAGCGTCGGTGCATTACGCCAAAACAACTCTCAATTGACTGGTATAGATTTCGTTGCGAAAGACATCGATCCGCCAAATTGCCCTCAGCTTCGGCCCATCGAACGCTATTGGGCGATTGTGAAGAGGGACTTCAAAAAACTGCTAAAGCAGTTAAGAATTTGCAGGAGTTCAAACAATTTTGAGCTAATGCGTTGTAAAGATGTGATGAAACACTTGTACGGAACTTGATGAAAAGTGTTCGATTAATCATTTGTTTGAATAAAACATCCTTTTTTTTATATGAGTTGAAAGAAAAATATATGGCAAACTTATCTTCGATACAGTCCTTAATCTTGACATTATCTCTTATCATAACTTCTCATACACGTCTTTACGGTCCATTTCGAACAAAGATATGCGTTTCACATTTTTTCAATCATTGATAAATTAGGTTATCTCTATACCACATTGAATTTGTTACCAAGATCTTTTTCATCCCAACTTGTTTCATTTCTTTATATCACGGTAAATGAACATCTTAAAATTCTGATTTCAATGTAATTTATGTTAGACGCGCTTTTCATCCCCTTGACATTTTCACAATATATCGACACTTCATGCGTCAAATAAGCGTTGTTTGGCGAATTAGAGGGGCTTGAACCTAAACTTTCATTAAAATTATTTGTATTACAATTATTCACCGTTCCGGAAACCGTTAAACCTTGAATAATATGTGGAGCCTCAGGCGTTGTAATAACATTTGCATATTCTTCATTGACGAAATCCATCAGGTATGCCGAAAACTCATTGAATGTTGTTGAATTTCATTGGTGTGACTTTCAGTTTGTGGACGTCACCACGTTAATTAAACATGTAGGATATCAATCGTTAGATTGTATGCTCCTCTTTTCAATTTAGTTCACATTCTTATCGAAACAAAATTAAGTTTATTCAAGGAGTTAAAACTTGGTTCTTGAAGTTTGAAATGACATTATTTCCTCAAATTTCAAGGTCAACCATCGCTATGCTAATTATCCTCAATTTGCATAACCTGAAAAGCGTTTCACTTTAAAGTCGAACAACAAAGGACGAGGACACACAATTTCACCCTCTCCTGCCGCGAGGCCTGGTTGAAAGCGAAGAATAACAAACTCTAGAAAGAATTTTTCATAATGTACTCACATTTGTTGACAGCTGGCTGGATAGGCTCATCACCTGGTCCCGTGCATCAATGAGCTCCCGCTTCAGGCGCCGTACCTCCGTGGCTTGCCGCTCCTCGGTCGAACCGTACAGCGATGAACCTCCGGACAGGAGCGAGGCTTGACTTCCGTGAACTGCGTAAAGAGAAAAAACCAAAACAAAACAAAGTTTTTAATGATGCCCCAAAGGAAGTGGCAGTCCAGCTGGCCGGAGGCGTTGCGGTTGAAAAAGAAAAATTCTATGAACTAGTTGTGATTCGCGGAAGCTCACCTTCGTCGTTCTTCTTCGGATAGGTGAGCCTGTGGGAGGCATTGGTGTGCGTGGGTGATAGTAATCCAGCAAAGCCACGTGTCGGCGGGGTCGGCGAGGTGGGCTGACTCCAGGGGACCATTCCATTGCCACCGGGCACAGTGCCGACCGGCAGGCAGTAATACGGCTCAATTTCCACGTCTGGTCCTCGGCTCAACATCGAAGGGTACATCTTTTCCGACTTGGTAGATCTATGACGCGCGCGCATTGGCGTGGGTGGTTGGGGGGGAAAAAATGGACGTACTCTATTAGCTTGGCGATAGGCATTGAGAGGGTGTTGCAACTTTGGCAACTCTTCCGATGGGGATTAAGATGAACTAATGGTTTTGTGCATTCTAATACGGGGGGTGGGTGCATGAGATGGAAGATAAACATTTGAATTGCAAACATTTATTCAAATTCTGGGGTATTACTGCTCGGACTGGACTGGTGAAGGATGCAAATGAGCAGCTTTCGTACGGGTGAGTTGCATGCAAATTTAAACCCGATTTCGAGTCTGATGATCATTCCACAAGGATAATAAATTCATGCGGTTGCTGGCTTATGGGCTGTGGCTAGAATTCCATTATAAGAGGTAGTGTACGTAGTTTCGTAGATAAGAAAACCCAATTAAGGCATGCTTTTGAGAACATTTTTTTGTGTGTGCCAGGTATGAATTGTTAATTGAGAGTTCACACCTTTCAGTGGAAAATCTATTTTCCAATTTTCCCGGTGACAATGGCCCTCGAACAACGGTGTTCGATTGTTCTTCAAATCCCCTTTACCTTCACCTGCGATGTTTGCTTTCCATCGGAAGACAATCGGCACTTTGGGAACAAAAGATGCCAGGTTATTGGGTCGCGATAGTGAATAAAGTTTGCCCTCGTCACGAAGCTATCAAATGCAGCCAGGTCTGGACCGTTCGTTTGCCTGACGAAACTATCAATGTCTCCCGTCGAATTCGGTCCGAAGGGCTATCAAATCGGGTGATGGGTTATCTGAGTGGGGATGGTTTCTGTTTGAGTTGTAGGGACAAGATTTAACTGGGACGGTATAATGTAGGGACTTAGTGCTGAAAGTTCTAATCGAAAAAGTTTGTGCTCGTATATGCGGGTCGGTCCAGTTAACTGTCGTCTTCAAGAAGAGGCTATTATATCATGTCGAAATTATCGAGCGTTGTGAATATTATCTGTGTTAGAAAAGCAGTGGCAGGTCGTTTTTGATGTGAATCTGCTCTATTATACTGAAATAGTTCTGTGTCAACTTGAGGGAATCTGAAGCTTTATAAATAGAAGATTCTAACGGTAAGATTTCTAAATCATAAGATACTGTTTTGACGAGACACTCTCGTGGGTAAATTTTTTCACCTTGTTGACGGCGAGAGGGCTTATCTCATGCTATGAACATGCATGTGAGACCAAGAATTTGACCAGTCAGTAGTGAAAGTATCACATATTCTAGTCATTTTTTCACGGCCACGTCGTAGAACGTTTATATAAAGGCACTAACATCAGGTGTGATACTGGTGGGTTATGCCGCAATTCACTCCTAGACTTCTTACGTTCAATCGAAACGACTAAAAGTACAGTTTTTATTTTCGTGGCAACTTATGTTCTTATTTATCCATTTGTTTTATGGAATGAATTACAGAAAAGTGTTACTTAAGACTGACGATGACAAGCATGTATATTAGGGATTAGACGCGGAGGGCCCGGTCAGGAAGCATGATTTGAAGCAGTAGATTAAACCTTTCCATGTAGTTTATTTCAGCAACAGTGTTTGGTTGATGATATACAATATCCTGCTGTTTTAAATACATATATATACTAGCTGACCCAACGGACTTCATTCCGTCTAATATTAATTTATCGCTTGCAATATCTTTAAAATCGATTTCCACAATAAATCGGTATTCGATATTTACATCGCTTTTTTTTAATTACATGAATGTCCTTCATTGTAGTAGTCAATTTGAAATTTACAGTCGATAGTCATTTAGATATTTTCAATTTTGGCTTCTAAAAGAATGACAATCAACAGTTATTACAAATTGTTGCTAATCTGTGATCAATTGGCCATTTTAATTGGTGTTTTATGTTAAAATAGTAGTTTTTGTTTTTAATTTAAAAAAAACGCATGAAAAAAGGTTGATTTTTGAATGATGTCTTGTCGGATCGATATGACTTAATTACGGTGCTGTAATATATCATAAAGTTTCCAAAACAACAACGTTTTGTGCATTTTCAATGTGACAATTTAGCACTGGTATCTGAATTGAAGATGTTATATTAACTGATTGTTGGAAAATGGGTTCTTCTTGAAGTTTGCTTATTTTGAAAGTGAAGAAATTTGAATTTATGGTGTTTAAAATCATTTATTTGAGATTTTTCTGCTTTTTTTTCCAAACAACATTTGATTTATACAACCAAAATTTGATTTCTGTATGGAAAAATTTCCCAAATCATCCCAAGAGACCGTCAACATTTGTTCAGCCGTTCTCGAGGTTTAGCGTTAATAACAAACAAACATTCATTTTTATATATATAGATTTGTTTTTTTGTTTGTTTTTCTTCTTCGTTGGTTCCATTATTGCAAAGTTTGGTCACGGAAAACAACCAAGCCATGCTCTAATTTGTTGTTTGTGAGATAGTGGTGAGATTGAGAAGGAACATTTATCCTCCGTACCCAGTAAAATTGGTTCATGGCGGCTATGAAGCCAGTGTGGCGATTTTGAAAAGTTCGGAAAAGTTAGTTCGGGAGGAGATTCGGTAGAAATCGAGAAATATTTCACTGAAAACAAAGAGTTTTTATGGGAAAATTCGTCACAGTGTATGGAGGTAAACGGTTTTGTTATTGGGTTATCTATTGTTTCGGCAATTAATTGTTTGGTTACTAACAGTTGCGGTCGTAGCGCTCTACCTATTGTTTCGATTATATAGTGTTCGATGGCGTTAAATGATCCATACTATAAGGAATGAAGATGCGGAATAATGTGAAGTGCGAAATAATGTACGGTTAAGTGAAAATATGAAAAAAATAAACGAGCATTAAAACGTAGACAACAAATGGCATGACTGGCGCAGGTGTTGAAGAGTGATGAGGGGCTCTTGTTTGTTTAACAGTGCGCTCGTACAGAGAAAGGAAGGGAGACAGAGAAAGGAAGGGAGATAGATTAAAGTAGAGAGAGAGAAAGAGAAAGGTAGAGAGAAAGAGAGAGAGAGAGAGAAAGTGAGAAAGAACTCCATTTCCTGTTACATGCAAGAGAGGTCATCTCTGCATCTCTCTCAATCATGTGTTAGACTAACTCTTATGCTATGCTTATTTGATTTTCAACATTAACGGTACATTTTTAATTGTTTTTAATGTTTTAATTAACATTGTTCTTCTATAAGTGAGAAGAAAAATTAGTTTTTTCCATTTTATTCTAACTACCTTTGCTCGACTTGTACTACTAATTTTACTTCTCATTGTTCTTCAGCTTCTATTCCATAACACAAGCTTCCATTACCCTTATAAGAAGTATAGGATTATATATGAATATGTCCTTTAAAAGTTTTTAAATTGGAACTCAATCTCGATATTTTCAATCATTTTTGTATTCCATTCAAATAAACCACAACAATCCCTGAGGTTGGTTTTTATCGGTCCTTAAACATTTTTGAATTCTGCTGAAATACCCCCCCCCCACACACACTTGTGAGTGGTCTCAACAACATTCCTACTGTTGGTTATAATCGGTTCTCAAGCTAAAATTTATAATCTATTGACATAATTTATTCTTGTGATTGGCCCTTACAGCATACTTACTGCTGGTTAAAATTGGTGCACAAACTCGAAGTTTCAAAGTATTTTTGAATTCTGCTGAAATAAGGCAACCACATTTCTGAGTGGCCCCAGCATCTTTGCTATGGGGTAAATCGGTTCTCAACCTCGATGTTTTAACGTTTTCTTGTATTTCATTGAAGTTAACAACCCAAACTTGTGAATGGCGCTGACAGCATCCAAATTGTTGGTTTAAATCGGTGCCAAAATTTGAATAACTTTAATGTGCATCTCTGCACAGAGAATACACCGGAAACATAGTTAAATACCTTGTTCACTGCCGACGTCAGTTTAATTAAGCACACCGTTTACCATAACGGATCCCGCTGCAAACCCAACAATGTTATCCAACATCCCAGTGATTTCTCGTGAAAGTGCAGTGGATTTCTCGGCTTTCTTTCAAAGCGAGTATCACATCAACATATTCCTACCCATTCCCTACTTGACATGCATTCGGGCGAGGCCAGCGCTGGCATTGTCTTAGTTTGGAATCCCAGTTGTTACACATTGAGGATGTATGCTAGTCCCAAGCATCATTTGTTGGTTTAGGAACATCGGGAGGTCAATCATGCTCATGCTCATGCTCATACCCAGCAAAATTTATCGACCCTTTCGTTGGTCATGATTGTCGCCTCGTCGAAAGCGAGAGAGTTTCTCCCATGCCAAAAGTAGCCTTGGAAGACTAAGAACCAAGTCTTCATATTGATACGTCGTAGTACGTTTATTTAAAGGCACTGACAGTGGGTGTGATACTGGCGGGTTTCGTTGCAGTTCACACTGGACTAAGCTGGGAGGGATCGTCATTTGGTATACTATAATATAGAGGAACTACAGGTAGTTCACTTTTTATTCGCGTGACGAGGGGCACCCATGCAAATGAGAAACAAATTACTTCACAACTCGAGAACTAATCAAGTAAATGAAACCAAATTTTGCATGGGCGAGTTTTTAAAGCAAAACATGTCTGCATGGTGGTTTGAGACCCCTCCTCACTCTGAAAAGAGGGGCTCCCATACAAATGAACACAGATTTCATCCAAACATGAGAACTATCCTCACAGCTATGCAAATTAGTGTGCAGTGCTTTTTTGGTTTCGGAAAAGGATCCTATGATAGTTCTAAATTCCTCCTCTCTCTGGAAGGGGGGCTCCCATACAAATGAAACACAAATTTCTGCTTAACTCGAGAACTAATCAAACAAATGGTACCAAATTGGTCATGTAGGAGTTTTTGGATGCAAGAAATGTTTCTATGGTGGTTTGAAACCCCTCCCCTATTAGGAAGAAATGGCTCTCATGCAAATGAAACCCAATTTCTTTGCATAACTGGAGAACTAAACAAGCAAATGGAAGCAAATTTGGCATGTCTAGGTTTTAAATGGCAAGAAATGTTTCTACGGTGGTTTCAATTCAATGTCAATCAACTAATCAGGATTGCATTTATTCTATTTCCTCTTCTCTCAATATCTATACACAGAAAAAAATCGGAAACAACTCTAACAAAGAAGAATTTTTGCATACAACATTATCGATACTTGACGTGCCGCAAGGGCTCAGGGATTGTGTGTCAAGACCCGAAGCTAAGAGTCAGTTCCTTTGTGGTTATATCACACTAATTAGTTTTTCTACTGTAGTTTTCTATTGATTTTTCCAGCATTTCAGCATGGAGAAGCTGGTTGGCGTAGCATGGGCAACGTTGTCAACTTGGCAATAGGGAAGTGAGTTGCTGCGACTGAAGATCGTGTTCAAGCAGGATGTATTTTCCATTCTCATTTAAATTATAATTTCAGCACGCTTTGCGACCTCATTGCATTTTAAATTACTTTTGCATTTCAGGGCACAGAGCAGCATGACAATTTAATGCTTGTAATACTTAAATTGTTTTTCAGCATTTCAGCAAAACAGTTTTATTCTATTTCTGAACTACAACTACTATTTTATAAAAGACTGGCATGTGATCGTAGCAGTATATGATTGTTTTTAAATATATGTGTTTAGGGATATTACAATAAGATATTACATTTATTTCAGAAATCATCGAACCGGGCTCTCGATCACTAAATCTGCTTTCTTCGGCCTATAGAATAGTCTGTTGATTCTTAAAATAATAAAACAAATCAAATATCATTTCATTGAAATTTTATCTTGTTGAAAGGACTGGTCTGCTTTTCAGCTTCTCCAGGGCAATTCAGATATTAATACATATCGAAATTTTATTTTGCAGTAACAATCAAGTGGCTTTGAGTTACATTTTGTAATTACATGTATTATATTCCATTACGTACATTATATACACATTATACAAAGGGTAAGGGGGGAATACAGGATACCAGACGATCGGTAGGCCGGATGAGGGATTCGTGGTTATCTGGCCCAAGTTATGGATGACAATTATGCCTTCCTTGATGGAA
Organism: Aedes japonicus; assembly: GCA_034211315.2. NCBI lineage: Eukaryota > Metazoa > Arthropoda > Insecta > Diptera > Culicidae > Aedes > Aedes japonicus. The sequence continues at coordinate 13,962 of JASCZW010006842.1, read as the reverse complement.
ATCGTCAGATCGAGATCAGCGAAGGTCTAATTATTTTCCGACAGTCTAAAGTGAGTTTGCTAACCCTATTTTCAACAAACCACCAGACGGAAATCCTAATGCTTACTGTACATTTCCTGTTATAAAAACAGCGTAACTAAATAAAAAAAACTTGATATAATTTTGGTGTTTCCTTCTGGTCGGGTAACTGTAACGCAGCTCCAGATACCCTCAAAAGAAAGAAAAAAACTGTTTTGAAGAGTAAAAGTTGAAATTTGAAATGCTTGAATTTAACCTCACTGTACAAACGTTTTGTTTTTTTTTTCAAGTTTAAATGCTCAACTTCACCGCGTTTGATAAGTCCTTTTCTTAAGACCAATGTTACAAAGGCCTGTCAAAAAAGTGAAGTGAAACCCCCAATTGGAATCGCTATTAATATCTCCGTTGGTGTGTGCTAAACTGAGTGCTTAATAAGAACTCTTTTCCGATCCATAATAGATTTCCCGGAAGGGGATTCGTGTCAGGACATCAAACGCAGAAACTTCAACATAATTAACGCAGGCAAAATTAATCTAGTCATCCGGAGTTATTTTCGTTGTTGTTGTTGATGATGATAATGGCAATGATGGAGGGGGAAGGTACGATTATTAGGAAAGCTACTGTCGATATCAAAGCAAATTCGGAAGGGACGGAGAGGATGCGTGCAAATTGGTCACAGCATGCCAGCATGCCAAAAATAACTATGATGAGGTTATGTTGGTTAACGGCGATGGTATCTACCTGGGGTAGGTCCTTTCTTTCAAATAGCTGGAGCGTGTGTGGTAAGAGAAAAACAACGATATCTCATAGAAACGGATCGATTTCATTACCGGAGAAAGTGCAACGGAAGTTTAGTTCGAGCAAACAAATAACGAAGGTTTTAAATTTGGTTATCGAATACGACATCGAATCGGTGACAAAAAAAAAAATAACATCGAAAGAAGCCATCAACGGAATCGGTAGAAAAAAGCGACGAAGAACATCGAAAACAAACTCCAGCGAGATATTTACCTTATGCTGTTGCTTCTGTTCAAACGAGGACTGTGCGTGGTGGCTGCGTGGTGCATGGCGGGTTGCGTTTCGCCGCGAGCATGGTGCAACAGTTTGCTTGGTCGATTAGCACCAGGAATACCAGTTCCGGAACCACCACCACCACCACCCGCACCGCCACCACTGCCACCAGTCCCGCCGGATCCGATGGAGAAACTCTCTAGGGATTCGCCCTCCGAAAGTCGACTGGAGGCAGTGTTCGAATGACGGAGCCACATCGCGTAGCTGCCATAGTCGTGCTTCACTTCGGCGTAGGTTTGCGTATCGCTAAGGCTACCGTCGTTCAGCTTAGTGGACCCACGGGTGGACATTCTGGGTTTCGTTTAGGGTACGAGGTATGGGGTGTTAGTGGGAAGAAAATGAGAGAAAGGACAGAAACAAGAGATGCAGTTAGTAACTCTAATGTTGGCGATGGTTCGGATTAGCGTTCGGCGCACAGGTTCAAGGGGAACAAACCTATGTTGGAAGACATGCATATCTAAACCGGGCTTTGGCAAACTATGCGTTCCAGATCCAAACCTTTCTTTGACAGATTGGCTCAGCTGTGCCGCTCCTGGTCCGGTCAACGAGAAACTACGATACTGAGGGTGTTGTTGTGCTTCTGAAATTAGAATGACATTAGTACACTGGTTACAGAAATCAATCTTCAGCTGAACACTTACTAGCTTGGAAATCAGCCGTAGTGGTTTGCGTACCGCCGGAAACTTTCAGTTTCCCAGATCGAGGCACTGCTGAAACGTGTGCCGTTCGTCCTCCCGTGAGCAACGACTGCCCTTGTTGTTCCACACTCCCGTTGGTCTTCTTTACGTAGCCGAATCCCTGCGGAACTCCCTTCGTCCGGCTGCTGGCGATTTTCGAAGATGAACTACTCTTCCTGGAATGGCCCGGTGAGCTGCGATCCTTGCGGCTGGAAGTCGGACTAGTTGGTTGAGATCCCTGCTGACTGTGATTGCTGGATGGTGGTTGCTGCTGCTGCGAGTGACCATTCAGTGTCGACGGAGGTTCCGGCATCCGTCCCCAGTACTCACGACCACCGGGTCCTGATCCATTTTGATGCCGTGAAACCTTTCCATTAACCGCATCCATCGTCTGACCAGCCGGGCTAGTTCCGACACTATCTAGATTATCGCCTCGACTGCTACGGCATCTGTGAGCGAGAAGGAAATGGAAACAAGCCGTTAACACTGGTTGTAATGCATACTTTCAGGGGAATGAGTTGCAGATACTAATAAAGTTGAGGGGTCGTTTGGTGGTCGTTTTGCTTTTCCTCCCAGTAATTGTGTATGCAGTCATAGCCATCAACGTCACTTCCCGCTTGGGAGACCATAGTGCCATATAACAATTTCTGTCCAGCATGTTTGTGCGGCAACGACCAACGCTGCACAATGCTAAACTGCAGCACTAAACCAGACCGGAAAGTGGTTGAATTTATGCAACTCACTGTCGCAACCGTTCACACAAGGACTACATGGGACACAATTTATTAGGAGTGGTGTTTTGATAAATGGTTACCAGTTCATGTAAGACGAAGTGACACCTTGTAATTGATGTGCGAAAAACGACACCCACTTCTGTTTTTTCCGAGACTTTGAAAACATCCAAAAAAACAAACAATCAGGAGGGCAAGCGCATAGAACAATGACGAGAGGAATTCCTACGCTCGCATCACCTAGGCTAGTTTTTTTTTTTCTGGGGCGAGGAATGAATGCCATGAAAATTCCTTTCCTTGCAAGCTGTCACTCAGTGACTTTGGGGAATGGAAAGAAAGCATCGCCATTTGCGACCAGTGAGCAGCAGTTTCCAGGAAAATTGCGTGTTCTGTTTCAATACCATCAACAGTTCCGGTGATTTGTTGGCTTGGATGGCTGGTTCTAGGTCGTGTAGGAGGAATGGGAAGGCAAAAAAAGCAGCCATTATGACCAAGTTGTTGATTGGGTTGGGGCGATGGTGACGATGGATGTTAACGGCATGCAAGTGATGGCGCATGAAATTGCTATTGATTACGTGCAACCTTGACCTTTTGATCGGTTTAAATAGTTGATGGCTGGGACAACTATGGCCAGCAGGAACGGGTGAAAATGTTTATGGTACTAGCCGGAAGTGGCGAGGGAGTACTGGAAAAGGAGTTTATACGAGCTTTTAAATTATTTGACTACAAATAATTTCATGAGCATGAGCATGATTGACCACCCGAGGTTGATACTCCGTTATTGCCAGATCAGTTGTTATTACACAGAGAACCAACAGATGATGCTTGGGAATAACATACATCTTCAATGTGTAAAAGCTGGTGATCCCAAACAAGAGCATTACCAGCGCTGGCCCCGCCCGAATGCAGGTCAAGTAAGGAAAGGGTAGGAATATGTTGACATGATACTCGCGTTATTTGAAGCCACGGAGTCCACTGCACTTCCACGAGAAATCACTGGGATTTTGGATAACAGGATTGGGAAGCATCAGGTTTCGTTTTGATTAACGATAAGCTGTCAAATAAAAGATTTGAAAATAAGTACCGATATCCGATTTGAACCGATTTGAACCAATAGTAAGGATGCTATTGGGACCACTCAAATAATGTGATTGTGGTTTTTCGTTGGGAAAACTAAGTGATTTTTAATAATGCTGAAAAGCCGATTTTGAATGGTTTAAAACAACAGTAAGGATGCTATTTGGGGCCACGCACAAAATGTGATAGTGGTATTTCATTAGGAAAACAAGGTTATTCATCTCAACGCTTGAGAGCCAACTTACATCGATCTACACCAACAGTACGGATGCCGCTGGAGGTACTTACAAAATAGGACAGTGATTTATTTGTTCCAAGATAGGGACGAGCATGGCGGAGGAATAATTTGGATCACAATTAATTATGTACTTCACCACCGACCCACCTTACCCAACGAACAACGACTTCTCATAGGCAACCGAAACAATAGACAAAACGCCCCGCCCGATAACAAAACATTGCGGTACACAACCGATTCAACCGATTCAACTGATGGCCGACGCAATTTCCTCTATTTAACTGCAAATAATTTCAATTCGATAAGTTTAAGGGCATATATCTAGCCGTATGGATCACTAAGCCAATATGACAAACAATGAAACATTAGACTCTGAGTACGAATTGATATTTTTTATCACTTTTTTTTCAGTATAGTAATGAATTGAAATCATTTCTTACTAAACAACTAGTTCAAAAGATACAGGAAACGCCGAGAACTCAACAAAAACTGCAGAGACTTTATCCAGCTGAAGAAAGAAACACGCTTTTATAACCCCATTATTACATACACCATTCCTTAGCATTTCTTTGAATTTATTATACACGATTGTATCCATTTAAGAAATTTATTTTCAAAATCCTATGCTCCCTAACATGTATAGTAACAGAGGAATCTTACTACGATCAAAGGCCTTGCTACACTCAGTGTACACCGTTTCGACATGGCTGCTGTTGTACCTTGCGTTCAATGTATAAAGGGTGTTTCGATCAAAATTTGGTCGACTTAAACTTGACGCATTTCCTTTCATCGTGCATTAAAAAATTTCACACACCCCTCATTTAAAAGATGTGTGCGTGTAGCATCATGCCTCTATTTTGATTTTGAGATTAGCACTTCAGTCGAAGGAAGCGAAGCAACGCCTCAAATTTTGCACGTGCATGGCGAAAATCCAAACTACTCTCACGTCAAGTTGACGATTTTGTTGAATGTGGCTAAATCAACTGTTGCCAACGTATTGAAAGTGTTCAGTTAATCTGTCTAGTTCGTCTGTGTTGTTCGTCTTTTGTTAATCGTCGCGATTTGGAGTGCCTACAAAAACGTCGGTATGCTGCCAAAAACGTTCAAGTGGTGTCCAAGGACAAGAACCCTCCCAACACGACAGAGCTCCAAACAATATTGGGCCATCGTCAAGTGGAACCTTAAGAAGACGCAAAAAGCTGTTGTGAGCGAGAAACAGTTCTGCGTTCTGCGGGGAATAAAGTGGACAAGGAAACTGTACAAAATCTTATGGCAGGTGTTAGACGAAGGACCCGGCAATTTGCATTCGGTAATAAAGAAGCTTAGCTGAATATTTCTCCTGTATTCTGTATTAACTGTCTGTTTAACCAAATTTTGATCGGAATACGCTTTATTTTTTACGATATAGGTCCAGTCACTGTTAGTTATCTTCGAATTTGTTTTCTTCTTAATGTCATTTTTTTCTTCAGCATCACTACATTTCTGTTACTTCGTCGACCAAACCTTGTTGGTCGCGTCCTTATTGGCAAGTAACAAAATATGTTTTGAGTAGAAGAAGTTCCTTTTCAGTGTGAAAGGCTTTTTCATATGAATCAGGAGCAACTACCCAAGCAACACAAAAATGTCATAATTGGTTGCAGTTACTTGAATGGGACTTAGTTAGGTCTCATTGAAGTAGATTTTACTGATTTGCAACAAGTGTGCTGCTAGGGTACTCAAAAGTGTGAGTTCGGATAACTGAACTATAAGACAGTCGAAATGAAGTTTTTTTAAATATGATAATTCAATCATACTGACCCAAACGGTGATTAAGCAAAAGGAAACATAAAAACACATCATCCAACACTGATTGCAATGAAAATTAAAAATGATAATAATTGCTAATTCTTTGTTCTGGCCATTCGGTGCATCTTATCTCGCGCTGATGTGTCAACCATGTTGGATGTTATGCGTAATGCATTTTTTATTTATTTCTCTAATCATGGTGTGGCTGTGGTCTGATCATAGTTGGTAAATTAAATGACGTAATAATTTCGCGTCATAGCAATTTCAGTTTCGGATCATTACCGACTACCGATCTGTAAATTTTTCGAGCTATATCACGGTTAGTTTTGCTGAGATTTTTGAGTTCACGAATCACTGAATGCTCCGATGCTTACTCAAATTTTATCTACTGACCATTTTGGTGGTTTGGCAGAAGTTAATGGGAGATTTCATGTAATTGATAAGTTAGCTTAAAATAAACCCGAGCTTGTGGTGCACAAAGAGCTTCATTTCCAGCAAAGGACAGTTCCACCAGATAACAATAACTCAAGAAGGTTCATTTTAGCTGTATGGTGGTGTGCGTTTAACCGAATTTCTGTCCTTTTTACGCAATCATGTATTGTTTTCATTGGTGTGAATGGAATTAAATTCAAATGACATTAAATTATATCAGATCTGCTGCTTTATGATTTTATGCTTAATGACGATGCGCTTAAACGAATTTCCGACATTTTGTATGAGTATAAAAATTTGAAAGGATTATCAAGCTACTTAGATAGGGCATGAAAAAGTACACACTTTCAACACGATCTGCTTCTTGCTAGCTGGAAAATGTTCTGAATTCTGATCCCTTGATCTCTGACTGATATTCAACAGTTACGTACAATTGATGGTATAAAAAATTATCGAGCATGAGCATGATTGACTACCCACAGATACATTAATTGTTATTTTTTATATATTCTCCGTGCGAGGAGTAACGATTATGATGTTGAAGGAGATGTTCGCCATCACCATGAGGCACCAATAGCGAACAACAATGTTTTTGGCTAGAACTGAAAGATATGAAGAGAAAGTTTTGATAGTTCGCTAGTGTGCGGCAGGCTCGGAAACATAGCAGATGTTTTAGGAAATTGAGCGAAAGGGCATGTGTACAGTGGTACTGAATTAACGACATTTTGCCTAACATCCCACTGCGGGTAGGTCGAAGCACGTGGTGGCGGACTTAGTCCGTGCTTCGACCTACCCCGCAGTGGGATGTTAGGCAAAAATGTCGTTGGTTCGAGTACCACTGTACACATGCCCTTTTCGCTCAATTTTCCTAAAACATCTGCTATGTTTCCGAGCCTGCCGCACACTAGCGGAACTATCAAAAACTTTCTCTTCATATCTTTCAATTCTAGCCAAAAACATTGTTGTTCACTCTTGGTGCCTCATGGTGATGAGCGAACATCTCCTTCAATACCCACAGATGTTATGCCGTTACTGCCAGGTCTGCTCTATTAACGTAGGACTACGTTTCTCTTTTCTATACGGGTGTCATTTCAAAATTTTGAAAAATGAGAGCGTGAAGTGAAAGGTTTTTGAACGTTTATAATTCTCGTTAAACTGAACACATGACTTCAATGATGCACTATTCGATTAGAAAAACTTACAAAATTTTTGCAATGAAATTACAATTCAGTGCTATTAGTATAGGTACTTCATTTTTTTACTTGAAAATGGGATATTTTTGCTCCTATACAAATCCGTGTATGAACAGGTTAAATATATTATTTTGTTTTTTGGTTGGTTTTGATCGGTGAGACCAACCAACCAAAAAACAAAATAGTACATGCTCACGGTGATTAAACCCAGTCATTAGGTTAAATATATGTTTTTCCCTATCCGGGTCTTCACCCAAGCAACACACAAGTTTTATAACGGTTGAGAATACTTTTATATGACTAGATTTGGTTATACAGAGGTTTACTCAACATAAAATCATGACGATTTGTTACTCGGGAAATGGTTCTTATTATCTTCTTGTTTTTATTTCATTTAGTTCAGTTCCATGATGAATACAGAAGTAGTCATACCCCTCAGTTGTTAAATTATTTTGCTTTGTTGCCGGTGTCTGATTTTATAACTGATGTCTACCAAATGCAATGAGAAAATTTCGAGCCACTGAAAACTGTCCATTCGTCCCTTTTGAAATCATTTCGGTTCGTCTCGCGTGCTATATACTAGCGTTGAATAGTGTGGCCCAGAAAGCTGAGTATCACAAAAGTGCAGTAGGAGGAAAATTCATAAGAAGGGACGTGTCCAAAGCAAAACTATAGAACTATATTATTAACATATTAGCCAACCATATGTATAATGATCGGGGTCATACATTAGCACTTTCAATTCAAAATCGTCGTGGGACGGTGAACTTAACATTCATCTCTTTCCATTAAAACAGATTATCTCTTTTTGACAGTCACTTCTTAGTCAGCATCAGCAAAACAATCTACTAACAAGTATTTTCGACTCAACTTTTTATTCATCGGTGTTTATTTGAGCCATGAGTGTCAAATGGATATGAAGCAGAACAATTGAAATTCCTGCAATACGTGCGGAATTATATGCATTTCTGAAGTATTTATTATTTCTAAGACTAGAAACAGTGCCACCAGTTAAATTAATTATAGCACTATAATCAACCATTTTATGAAGTGATAAATGTTGCCATCATGCGATTCCTGTTGTTTTCACAGCTCCAGCGCAAATGCAACAATTTCAATAAGTTACCTCAGTATCAAACAGAAACGCGCTTGCCAGCTCGGGGAGCTTTTTGTCGAGCAAAGTTATAGCAATGCGTGCTTCGTCAAATGACAATACTTCTAGAAACACTGGCAACACTTACGTTTACTCACGGTTTACTCACGTTTGACAGGTAGTGAATAAGGAGTGAATAGGTGAGAGTAAGATTTATTCACTACACGAAAGCTAATTGAAGTGGAGTGAAATGAATACAAAAGCGATTCATTTTCATATTAATGCTTCGACGATGTACGGCCTGATGTCATTATTACTACAAACCAACGCGGTCCAACTTGGACCTAGTGGTTATACCCCTGATACAACCCACCACTATTTACTCAAATAACCAACAGATGATGTTTGGGACTAACATACATGTGTTGATGCTGGTCAAGTAGGGAATGGGAAGGAACGAGATGGTGTGAAAATAACGTGGAACAATACTCAAAATAATTCCAATGGTAATATACTATTTGATAATTGTTCTGCGTACAGTATTGTATACTATCTAATATCCAAACAGCCCAACTTGCATTTCTTCTGCAAGAAATCTCTCAACTATTTGGTCTTAACTGATTCATGTCAACTTTGTAGCCAATTGGTTACCCATGCTGATTTCGGTGCGGATCACCTTCCAGTAACATTTGAAATATCCCAAGAAATAATTTCTAATCTCAACAGTTATACTTTCAATTACCATAGAACTGATTGGAACCAATATCCAACATTCATGGAATATAACTTTGATCCCAACATTCTCTTGGAAACTTAAAATGATATCGATAATGCTCTTGAATCTCTGATCACTTCTATAGTCGAAGCAAGAGCTGTCTCAATCGTAAAATGCAAGGTAAAGTTCAATTCAATTTTAATAGCCGACGATCTACTGCTTGACCATTCGTATGTAAAATATCCGTAGAAGACAATGTCAAAAAAACACGCGATCCCGCCATGAAAGTTATCTGGCGAGATTTGCAAAAAACAAATTAAAAAACGCTTCTCTGCCCTGAGGAACAACAATTTTAAAAAATGTGTCAAAATTAGACCCACGTTCCAAACCTTTCTGGAAACTCTCCAAAATTTTGAAAAAACCTCAAGAGCCTATTTCAGCGCTCAAAAAAGGTGATTAAATATTGTTAACAAATGTAAAAAAAGCTCAAAAACTTGCTAAACAGCTTGAGAGTTCCCATAATTTCAGTTTGGGTCTTACTAGTCCTATTTAGAATCAGGTTGCTCATGCTTATCTGAATATTTCCTCCCAGGAAAATATTTTTGATGAATCCTGGGGCACTGATTTCGATGAAGTGAAACCTATAGTTAAAAATTTCAAAAATATGAAAGCTCCAGGTGACGATGGAAATTTCTTTTTACTCATCAAAAAACTCCTAGTGAGTACCTTGTCTTTCATGGCAAAATTATTTAATAAATGTTTTCATTTGGCATACTTTCCTGGCAAATGGAAAAATGCCAAATTTGTTCCAATTTTGAAGCCCGAGAAAGATTCAGCTGATGCTTCTACCTATAGACCAACAAGTTTACTTCCGCCAATAAGCAAAGTTTTGAAAAGATAATTTTGCTTCACGTCAATACAGACTAAATTTTTACAGATGCGCAATTTGGATTTCGCCATGGCCATTCAACTACTCATCAGCTCTTGAGACAGGTAAATTATCTGAATTCCAGATCTGATCGACTGCCTGTTGACGCTGGAGTTCCACAGGTAGCATTCTTGCCGAAGCGTGAATTACCGAGCGTTCAGCTGTTGAGAATTCGGTAAAACTTTACAGATTTCTGTAAAATAATCTGATTGTGTACGTTTCCAAAACTTAACTTATAATATTCCCACCTAGCTTCTTTTTTGAAACCAAGTAGTAGTCACATAGTAACTATGAATGGTGTTCCAATTTCTTGGTCAAGTCAAGTGAAATATCTTGGTCTGGTACTTGATCAAAAATACACTTTCAAAGATTACATTGAAAGCGGCATTCAAGCCAAATGTAATAACTATATAAAATATGTATATCATCTTATAAACAGAAAATCCAAACTTTGTCTGAAAGTGAACTACAAATATTTAAAAAAAAATTTAGACCGGTTATGCTTTATGCTGTTTCAATATGGTCTAGTTGTTGTGCTACCAGAAAAATCCACCACTTCAAAGGTTTCAGAACAACGTTCTGAAGATGATTTTGAAGATGCCTTCTTGGCACAGTACTAACAAAGAACATAGAATTTCGAATGTTGAGACTTAAGAACAAATGTCCAAAAAATAATTAATAATTTCAGACATATATTTCAAGTAAATTGAGGCCAGATATCGCCTGAATCTAATCTGTTCTATGAAAGTTTACAATCATTGTTGTATGGCGCAAAAGAGATTGCAAACCATTTCGTTGTTTACGCTTCCTATGGCTATTAAACAAGAGGAAATTTTACGCGCCAGTTCAAATTTATTATTTTTTCTGTGTGCAACAAATAATTTACCACAAAAAACATTTACTTCAAACCATCATCTTAAAGGGTGTCCACAGTTAAATTGCATCACTTTCAATAAACTGTAACATATCGCACTTTCGGCTGATTCCAACAAAATTTTGGGTGAAATGACCTCAGTGTGTATTGTTTACACTGCGTGAGTTTCATTGTAAAATGTGCCGTAGTTTCGAAAATGGAGTCGAAGGAATAGCAAGTGCGCGAGAACATTTTGCACACGCACCTTGACAACCCTCTTCTTTCGCACCGAGCCTTCGGTGTCCGTACTGTGTGAAGGATCACAAGCGAGTGATTGCTGCCTCTAAACGCAAACCCAGCTGTTCCGTTCGGGATGTCACGAAAAACTGCACTTGACCAAAAGTTTCGTGCAAAGGCCAAGAAGCGAGCTGGGCTCCGTTCATTAAAAGTTCAGAAAGCTCCAAACCGCAATGAAAAACAGAATAGGACAGCTTAAACACGTGCGCGTAAGCTGTACACACAAATGTTGACGAAACCACACTCCATGATGCGATGATGTGACACAGTATGTGACTGCGAAAGACAAGTTCGATGTTCCAGAGTCTCTCAGGAAACAGCATGTGTCAAAGTTCTCCAAGAAATTCATGATTTGGCAGGGGGTTTGTTCGTGTGGTAAATGGAGCAAGCATTTTGTGACAACATCAACTGTAAATGGTCAAGTATACATGTATGACTGCCTGAAAAAAACGACTGCTTCCGTTCCTTAAAACCGACACAACGTTTCTACAATTTTTTGGCTGGACCTAGCCTCTTGTCACTAGTCCAAGGATGTTATGGAGTGGTACAAGACGAATGGTGTTAATTTCGGGCGGAAGGATCTTAATCCCCCAAACTCTCCGGAATTGCGGCTAATTGAAAAATATAATGAAGCACGAACTTCCTAAACATTCTAAAGTTGTCACTACAGAACAGGAAATGTTGAAGTCATGGTTGAAAACAGATAAAAATGTCGGTTCAAGCGTTGTACAAAATCTTATGCGTAATATTAAGAAGAAAGTTCGGGCTTGGATTTTGTAGTGAAATACAGTGAAATAAAAATACCTAAACCAAGATTATACATTGTTTTTTATTCCCTGAATATTTCATGACAATCGGTTGAGAGACTTGTTTTTGCGGACGAGTTTAAAGTGATGCAATTTAAGTGTGGACACCCTTTATTAACCCTTGTTAGTCATACACTGCGTGGTGCTGATCTCAACTGACTTTCTGGTCTATTTTATCCACTTCACGATCCATTTTTCAAGTCCTACTGCTGATTAGCATCCGATAACAAACGAGAACAAAGCTTCACCAGCGAAAAACACCCTTCTTCCCATTCCAGTTCACTCGAAGAGCTCCAATATGTCCGAATTGATTTATTCGTACAACGCGAGCCTTTGTATTACAACCGTAAATTAGTGACACTACCCGAGCATAATAACCTCTCTCGTTGAAACAATCTCCCCGATCCGGATGGATTAGCGTGGAATAATTGATTAATTTGCACAGCTTTAGAAGGACAATGCTCCGATTATTTTTTGTTTCTGCCGAAGCTACTCATACCACCGACCAAGTGACGGGACGACAGATGTATAATTTACGTAGCGTGAATTAATTATGGCATCGGTGGAGCTTTCGGTGTGAAATCCCCGACACCCGCTGCAAAGCTCCAAGGGCTGAATTTGCACAACCCACGAGAAAGGCGAAACAAAGGGTGGTTTTCGAAATTAATCCGCACAGAATTTCAATTAACCAATCGAGCGCGACCGGAAGTGTGAAAATGGGACGGCAATGTGGTGTGCGATGGTGCTGATAAGCGTATGAAAAGGCGCTGAAATTATGATAAATCTCACACCCTAGTGTTGGTTTTCCATTTGTCCACCCGATGCCGAATGTGGCCTGAGGCCCTCAATTCCGGTGGCCGTCATTGGTTTGATAAGGATTGATTTTCAGCACTCAACAAAGCACCACATGTCCAATGTTACGAAATTCATCAGAAACCTTAACAAGGCCTCGTCGCCGCAACAACTCAATTAAGATTAATCCTCTTTGTTCTACGGCCACTCAGCAAACCGAAACCGCTCTTTATTATTGCAGCACGAGATTTCATGGCCCGCTGCAGCAGCCGGAATGCAGAAGGCGAAATTTTATCGCATTCAATTGCAATAATAACATCCCGGCGGAACAAAGTAGTCCCGGTCCCTCTTGAGTACCAGCACTCGGAGCTAATTTTCTGCACTCGATGACAGCTCAGAGTCAGTCAGAGTGCGTAGGAGGAGGGATGCGATTTCTTGGAAATTGAATGGATGTTTGCACTTGAGAAATTGAAATTTTTCCCAATCGTTCTGGAGCATCAGCGGAGATCCATCGAAGGGATGATGTAACATCTTGGATCTAGTTCAAACGCGAATTCATCAATTTCAATTTACGTACGCGCTTCGCTGGCGACTATTTGCCTAATTCGTTTCTAATTGTTCCATGTCGGTTCAATCGAAGAAGCGAGCGGCTTTAATTGGACGGTTATTAATGGGATGCTCTGTGCCGTCGCGTCGCCTTTTGTGACTGACAGAAGTCGGTGAAATTTTTCGCATTGTTTATTCGATAGCAACGCACCGGATTCCTTGCGAGTCAAGGTATTTTTGGGGGGTGCGAAGATGCTGACAGCTCACGAAAGGTGAATTTTTGCCAATGCGAGACGGAGTGATTGATGGTGTGAAAAAGGCGGCGGAGGAAGGGGGGTAAGTCACTCACTGATTGGTTTTGTGTGTTGCTTTGGTGGGTTAGTGTTCCACCCTCCTATGGTGCGGCAGGATCGATGGCAGACGGTTGGTTTTCCGGTGGAAAAATGGGGATAATCCGCAATAATAAATTCCTTGCCGTTCGACGACCTGGTTGTGGGGAATGTTTGCAAGTACCAGTGGGACTAGGACAGGTGCATTCACTATGATGCAATGCCAGTTAGGTTCGTAGAGAGGGAGTTTCATGTGGCATGAGGATTATGGGAGTGTTGTGTACATTTGCCCTAGGTGGCTTAATAGTAGTGTGCCGGTTGCAGTAGCATAAACCAAATTGAAGTTAAACGAATTGTGGCTCAGGTCGTTGTACTGTTTTC